>JAKMWZ010000304.1:0-61077 GCA_025328985.1 Colletotrichum sp. SAR11_239
CCCCCCCCCCCCCCCCCCCCCCCCCCCCCCCCCCCCCCCCCCCCCCCCCCCCCCCCCCCCCCCCCCCCCCCCCCCCCCCCCCCCCCCCCCCCCCCCCCGCCCCCCCCCCTTCAGTTATATCCTCGTTGACAGGGTTAGAGGGGAGGATTAAATCTTTAAGCATCCGAAAGACTTTCACTTTGCGTGTCATTCACTGCGGCAACTGAATTCACGGGACACTCCGTCCCCCTCAGCCCGAATTGCTGACAACATCACTTGGGGATCTTCGATGGTCTGTTGCTGGACGCACTATCGGTCAAGCGTGGGAACCCGCGATGGAAGAAAAGCACGGGTCTCAGTGAAAAACTCCGTTGAACGTCACTTTGGAGTATGCATGTCCCATTATTACCCGCGGGCTTGATGTCGGCAGGTTCTGATCTCGGGGAATTGAGAAGTCTTCTAACAACACTCGGCGGCTACGCCGGCTGGATCATTGTATTGGACATCGGAAGTAGACGCCAGGAGTAGACACCTTCCAGCCGTGACTTGATGTAGTCATCGTCGCCGTTGATCTGATACTTCAATCGAAGTACCCTTGGCGGAAGGACTGGGCGGGACATGGCTCAGTTTCCTGTGTGAATCTAGTAACGAAAGAACATAACATGCCCCTTTTGAGAGTCCGGTTTGGCCGCTCCCGTTTTTTCGGCAAGCCTCAAGTTGTCTGTATGGCTTGTGACTTTCTCTCCTAGCATCTGCCTAAAAATCTTGCAGCTTACTGAAACGAAGAAAAAGCCTGCATTCAATCGTTGCTCATGTTAATCCATGCCTAGCAAACGTGATTTCAAGCGCGGACGGATTCTTCGGTTAGCCCAAGGACTCCGGGGACACGGCATTTGACGGCGGGACCAACGGCAATCTTGTTGATCCTCGTCTGGTCGTTTGCACTCATTCTTCGGCCCTTTTGAAGGGATCTTTTGCAGTTTCTACAATTGGCTCAGCGCAGCAAAGCAATCAGCAATGCGTCACTTGGACTGATCAATATGCAGGGAGATCATATTGCAGGGGTGGGAGTCCTGGAAGGAATTGATGAGATCATGTCGTACTGAACAACCGAGCTCAACTTCCTCAACGCCACCATTTATGAACAGGTTTTGGCAGTGTCCTGCCACATACGACCATACCCATTGGAAAACTCGGGATCCCGTCCGCTCTCCCATAGATAAGCCAATGAGGGCTGGAGTAGTAGTCGGGTCGGTGACGACCGGCGAATGCCCGGTGTTGTATGTTTTTTTTGAATGCTTTTGCTAACGAGTCCTCTTTGGGCTACTGAAGAGGAACCCCGGGACAGGAGGCTCATAAGGAGCAAAAGGCAGTCATTTTGGGTATGTTCACAAATGGCTCATGACCCTTTTTCTTTGTGACGTGGGGCGGTGCATGGAGATTTGCAGTGACGTCGAGCGGCTGCACCTCCCTGCACCTCGCTTGCCGCTGTTTTTTGGTCGGCATTGCATTTAATCTACTGGTCGGAGCATTGCGTCAAGTGCGAAGGCCCGACAAAGATTGCAGAGGATGGACAATGTTTGGATGGTTGGGCGTGGGAAGAAAACTCGGTAGACCGTTCAGCGGCAAGCTTGAGCCCATCATCACAAGACCCCCCCGCCCAAGAATGCTTTCGCCATAGAAGTTCTGGGCTCGCAGTGGGACCGATGCCTGCGTTGAGCCGATGTTCCTAATTGCGGACAAGGAACAGCACTTTCTGGTGATCATTTTTGGAAAAACACTTTTGCGTAAAGATTGCTCCCAAAATCCGGCCATGTCTTGGTGAGATGGTATTAGGAGGGAACTTGGATGCTTGGTCAACAGAGAACCCAAGTAAAACCCGCTGGTTGGACAAATGGGCAAACGCAGTTAAACTGCGACAGGTGGGCAGCACAGACGTAGACGCAGTGAGGCGGCAGGATCAACAAGCCGATGACGCCGGCTTAAGTTCTTCCTCCATCTCGAGTTCAAGGTGCGGCCCGTTTCCTTCGAGCGGCAAATAATGGTACAGCAAAAACCATGATCTAGAAGACAGCTTAGGCGAACTATCAAGTACAATATGAGCAACATACTGGCCTTGTAAACCACGAAGAACCCCGCCGACCAAACGCAGAGAATGGGTGCATGCTGGCTCCAAACTTCATTATTCACGAAAGCCGAGAACGTAGTAGTATGTTTTCTTCCGAAGATTTTGAACGAGACACTGGATCGAAGACAAATAAGGAATCTTGGTTGGCACGGTGAGATTCGCGTCCGGACAGATCACAGGACCATTGTTAGGCCTCTGCGACCGATATTCAGCTTGAATGTTCGAAGTCGGCAGAGCATGAGCGTTGCGCAACGCAACCGGTAGTTCGAGAAGACAAAATCGGCTGGAACCAGCTTGCCTCATTGTTGGAGCGGATCAAGAGTCTATTTTACAATCACCAGGTCTTAATGTTTAATCTCTTAGTCCCAGCTGGGTGTAAGGCTGCATATCTTTGACCAGCTGTGATGCAATGAACGTCGCCCATCCTGAAGTCCATCCAAGTCTTCAGAGTCCCAAGATGGAACAACAGATACTGGCTTTAGTCAGTCGTCGCAACGGCTAATCTACTCCCAGCTGCAATAGTCGATTAATGAGATGGCTTCACGAATAGCCCGGTTATAAAACCTGCTGCCCTCGTCGTTTTTTCTATGAACGTGCTACGAAGTATGTATCGGCATTTCAATCACAGTGTGGGAAGACTCGATGTCTGCCTCGCGCAGAATCGCAATGTTGACTGGCATCGCATCAGCACTTTGCGGCTGCGATGGCTACTCTCCCAGGTATTTACTGACAGAGCTCGAAAACCATATAGAACGATCGAAGCTGAGCTTTCCTTCTGTACATACTGCTATGTCTGCAGACTGGGGTAAGGGCGTGCGAGTCTTAGGCCGCCCAAACACCCTCATCGAAGTCACCAAGAAACATATTCCTATGTGCAGAAGGAACTGAATGAATGAAAAGCAATGAACATACGGAGTCCGCCGAGGGTGGCGAGAAAAAGTACGGCAGACGAGGTCTTTGACTCACTGCTCGACATCACTTTTTGAGGCGTCAAATACATTGCATTTAAGTAAAGTTTGGAATCGTTGAGTACCTGCTTCGCGGGGCTTCGGGCAATCCATTCAACATTCTCTCTAGTTTCACAAGAGCTACATCCGGAAGGAGCCTGGCCAAATGAGTCGGGGAACTGGACGCATTATTCAATAGACATGCAACATTTCAAAAATGAGTTGAAGCAGAATCGAACCCGGGACGAATTTAATTTCAGATATCCAGTAGCATTGTCACTTTTGGGAAGCTTCCAGCAAACGGCCAAAGGTGATGCTTGAATGACGAATATCCGCATCTTTCATCGACCAGCACGAATGCCTCCCGTCATGAAATCTATCTGCGATGTGATGAAAGCTCCCAAGAGTTGAAAGGATGTACAGAACTCCTCAGCCCGATTTGGAATACATGGTTCACTTCAGTCACCCAGCATATACGCACGCACCACGGCCACCTTTGCCTGTTTTATTCGATGGAGTACCTCAGAAACCATGAGATGCGACCCATCAGCATTCAAGACATTTGTTAAAACTATAAAGCACGCAGTGTAAGGCGGATGCGCCAGGAACCACGCCCAGCAGAAAGATTGGGCCGAGGTGCCGCAGGGTTGTGTGGCAGCATGACTATATTCTTTGTCCCAGAAGCGCCTTTCTCGGCTGGAGGAAATGCTACCCAGGGGGGATGGGCAAGAGTGAATGAAATGGGTTGAAGTCTGATATGCCAAACGAGCTGAGCCGCGACAACTATTGGCGAACGTTGTTTATACTGCGCGAGTACCTCAAGCCCTGCCGGTACTTTGCAGATGACCAGCCGCCCCCAACTGCAGAGGAAAGAACCCAAACTCAAAGCCCTGATTCCGAGCTGCAGTCGAGTCTCTCCGCCCTTACCAGATGAAACCGTAAATGGGAGCCATGCACAAAGTGGGGGCATATTGTCCAAGGCCATATGGCTTCAGGAAGGGCCCGTCTGCGTTTCGACGCTGAGGCTGATTTAGCTCCGAATGGAAATTGGCTCCGGCTGGTTTAACAAATCTGCCTGATGTGACGCAAAATGGTGTCTCTCTTGACGGATACTGGAATCTCGCTGGCGGATATACACGCTGTCTCTGTTCATCAGACTTACCTTCGCGTGGTGGGCGGGTCAAGTTTTGTCGCTACCTGTCGGAATGAGAAATCGCCGATCACCTGTGTGCTGAGGCTACATAGGTCTAATCACCGATAGCAGAACTGCTGCCCGAAACCAACTAACTGGAGCCTTGTCGGCAGGAGTTCAGCGGATTCTCCCTTTCACAAGTTGCGACGGTGTTTTCAGCGATAATTGCGCATCGATGATAGCTCATAAACCAAGGACCGTTGATCCGGAAGGAAGGGTGAAGTCGTGTATCCGGTCCGTCTGCAGGCATGCTGAGACGAATTTGTCTGGTGTTGCGCGTTCATCGTTACGATCCAATGGTGGCGAGACCGGAACCTCGCTCCGGGTGGGTCCAATTCTTGTTGCAATCTCCACAGCCGTTGGCACTGATGCCGAAGCGTTGTGGTTCTGTTTGCACGTTTGCCATAATTGGCCTGGGCTGCAAGCGGACCAGGCTCGCTTAAATTGGCTCAAAGCCATCCAGAGGTCTCGGATTGGTCATAACCTCTAAGATAGGTACGGGTTTCTGCCCTGCGCAGATCTGTTTCTCAATCTCGCTGTTTGATGACAGTCAGAAAGCCGCGCCCAGGTCATTCCAGTTGGAATTCGTACCAATCAGCCCAGTGCTCACATTCGTTTATGAGCTTGGACCTTGGTACCGCTAAAGTGACTCAAGGCTGCTCGAGACCTTGCTTGCGTTTGTCAAGAAAAAGCTCGAAAAGGGATTCAGCCACTCTCTGTGGAGATTGACCCACGCAAGCGGCTCCATCTTTCATCTACACCTATCCCACGGTCTTAAAGGTTAGTGCGGTTCTTGCGGGGCTTTCCATATAACGAAGCCCCGCAAGTACTACGCTAACCTTTAACACCGTGGGATAGGTGTAAACCCGCGAATATCATGCCCAGGGCTTCTACCCAGCGTGTCTGTTTTTCACCTGCCGTGTCTGCCGTCTGGTTTTAAGACTGGGGTGGCACATTTGAGACCCCGCCCATCCTTGCCCAAACAATCCCACAACTGTCGTTCTCCAACGGTGGCTTTTTCTTGGTCGCTGCAAAGCTGGCCGGTAAGCATCGCTTCTGTTCTTTGTGGGGCAGCAATGCTGAAGCTCAACCTACCGGCGCACTCAGTAGCGACCAAGAGAGAGGACTGAGAAGGGCGTTTGAAATCGGGTGGCTGATTTTCGTCCTTAGGCGATGAGATGTCTTGTTTGCCATGTCTGACCCGGGGAGCAATCTACACGCTTACCCAAAGAGAATTGATCTTAGCTTCCTGTCTCTGCCGGGCCGAGGCACTGGAGATCTCGTCATCTTTTGGCTATGCACTGTGATGTAGAAGCTCAGGAGATTCACTTTCCACACCATCACTTTACATCTCCTGATAGGTTAGTATCTCTAACCTAAACGGAATCACCAAAGGATTCGGGAGGTGTGACAGAGTGGCCAATCACTTAGCCTCTCAGACGAAATGGGTGAAGAGGAAAATAGATTTTTGAGCTTTTACGGTATTGACAGCTTTGCGAAGCGGCGTGGTGGACCACGCCTACAGAGCGTGCCTTATGCGGGTCTTGGGTTTGCTCCCGTTGTTGTACAACTCGTATTGGGTCTCCACTATGATCTCGGCTTGTTCAAAGATGGCAACGATGCGAAGAGCTCCACTTGACTACATCCAACTGGTGTTCTAGCTTTGTGTGATGTGTGACTCACGCCACGTGCTGCCTGTCTTGGCTGACTGCTGGCTTGGGTCCAGGTCTGGTCTGTGGATTGACAGCAGTTCTACTCAGTAAGACCAGTCAAATGGAGGGCTTGAACTTGACTGTTTTGCTCACAAACCACAGAAAACTTGACCATTTGACTTGTTTGACCTTGCAACGGTACATTTGATCCAAAGTTCCTATATTGGAAGACAGTGATGCCATCGCGAAGTCTCTCTTGCTCCGATACGTACATAAAACATGGTGGCTTGAGGCCAAAATAATGTTTCAGGGTCTAATCATCAGCCTTCGACTGGGTCCTTCACGGATTCGAGAAACTCGAACCCAAACAGCATGTATCTCTCGCAATTGTTTTATCGCATTCACGACGTCCCTCATTGATCCTGCTACTTTCTATCTTCAAGCCTACTACTTTTAAACCCACCCTAGGAAAACATTGATTTACACATTGCGGAGAACAAACCACTCCCCTTGAGAAGTCCCTGGAGGAATGGAAACCTTACATGCATCGTGATATCGATTCGTTCATTCTCTGAGTGGAAGTCTCGAAGCTGGTTCTGCAAGACACGATGAGTGCGTTGGTAACGGTCAAGGTCCTCCGGTGTGCCAGGCCTGACACCCCTTTCATGCGACTTGCACAGGTAGTCTGTAAACGCCAAGGACGCCATAGTCACCACAATCCTGTTATGAACACTCTCTTGGTGCGATAGCATGTCCAGAAATTGTTGTCTGTCAATGTCGTTGATCACAGACGCCATCTTGCTCACAGCAATATCATGAACTCTACCAGCTTGAGGTTTGGGTTGATTGCGCAACTGGGACTGCGATGCCTGGACGGGTGACTGTGGCAACGGTGCGCTAGAACGCGGCAAACGTGTGCCCACGCCTTGGCTGGGCACAGGCGGATCAGGCGTGAAGCGGGCAGGTGGCGTGTGTTGGAAATCCCCTGTTGTCATGAAAGCCGTGGTGGGTACTGTGATAGCCGTTTGCTGTGTTTCCCGAGACACATTCCGATCCGTGAGGGGTGCAGGTGGGGGTGTGAACGTCGTAGTGGGTACGGTCAACCCTGTTTGCTGGGTTTGCTGGGTTTGTTGAGACACATTTCGATGTGTTACGGGTGCAAATGGGAGTGTGAGAGCCGTGTAGGATACCGTGGGTGCTGTTTGCTGGGACACATTGCGATGTGTAATGGGAGCAGACGGGGCCGGGTGTTGTTGCCTCGCTGGAGCGGGCATGGGTGCAGGGCTGGCCATGGGTGCAGGAGATCTAAGCGAAGGAAAGATTGCGCTATCTAGATGGCCTCTCAGCCAACCTGAACCCACTCGAACGGTTGAGCGGTCCATCTGAGGTGCTGTGGACTTGGGGTGGCTGGGCAACATAACAGGTCCCCTCAAGTTTTCTGGTGGCTTTAATTTCGTCAGCAAACTCCATCACGACTTAGCCTGAATCATCATAACTTACATTCATCTTGGCTCTTCGATCAATTGACGCCAATCTCTGTGTTTCAACTGCTAGTTGAAGCTCTGATGGGTAAGGCTGGAATTTCTGCGTGGCCTTGGGGAAGTTTGCTGGTGTCTTGAGTATGTTAGCAAATACCATTGGAATCTGGTTGCATCATCAGGTTTTACATTTATTTTGTCCCTTTTACCCTTTGATGCCAGCTTCTGGGGTTGAGCCGCTAGTTGAAACCCTGGCGAGGCCGATTGGGATTGTTGCGTGTTCTCGTGGAAGTTTTCTGATGTCTTTGAATTTGTCAGTAAGTGCCATCAGACTATGGTTAAATAATCATTGCTTGTTTCCCCGTGAGAGTCATACGGCAGTCAACAAGGTGCGCCTCCAGGCGGCAAACTGCGGAAGAAAAGTTAGAAGGGAAGAAAGATTCATTGCTTACATTTATCTGCTGGTTTTGAGCCGCTAATTGGAACTCTGGCAAGGAATGCTGGACTGGCTGCGTATTCTCGATGTCAAGACTCATCTCATCTCCAGAGTCAGACTCCTCGCCCTCCGGGCCGCCCAGGCTTCCGTCCCAGCCAGGCTTTGCCCATGCATCGGTGTGCGGCTCCCAGGTTGCGACATGGCGTCTCTGTGATCCCCTTGACAGCTCAACATGCCCCATCTTACCGAGAGATTCAAGAGAATACTTGAGCGCGCTCTGGAGCCGAGGATGAACCGCTGTGTTGAATTCGACGCCGTGGTCCAGGTCGAGCGCTTTGACAAGCTCCGAGAAGCGGTGGTTCTGACAGTTTCCGAGGTGTAGCTTGTGGCGTGCGAGATGTGCGTACATCAGTAGCCGGGTGTTGGCTGGCCAGCGGATCCGAGCGCCCGAGCCCTTTTCGCTCAGGTCGCTGATCAATGTGCCGTGGCACTTCTGTAGTCCCATATTAGTATTCATTGTAATAATGGAGGGGACTTGTGGTTGAACGTAGTTACCAGAGGAGGTGCCATGACTCTCTAGAGGTGGAAATAGCGGGGGATTGGACAGTTCGACGTTCGAGGACAACTCTCACTTGGAGAGCCATAAAAGCAACTTGAATAACAGAAGGACTGGATATAATAGAGCCAGGACTTTAATCACCTTTAAACCTGCCTTCGCATGAACTACCGCAAATGCCGCAATTGGACGACTACGTTCCCGACGTACTCTGAGATCAACAGCTTTGTTGATATGCATGACTTCGATGCATGTCCTACTTTGCTCAAAACATGTTGTCATAAACTATGTGGGTCCTGCTGTGCTGCAGACATGTCATGAAGATAATTTTGCATGTTCTGCTTGGCTTCAGACATATGTACTGCTCGGCTGTACCCTAGGAAGTCAATATCTTAGTGGTTGTCTATGTGGGAGGCAATGTTCCCTCTCCGGAAGGCCCAAGCTCATCATCTCGTTTTGGTCGAAAGTCTGTGGCTTGAAACAATATGAGCACCCTCTGGAAATATGAAATGCGATCCATTTACCCAGCGACTGAGTCTTCTAGGTCTCGCCTCATGTCTGGCTTTCTTTATATAAAGTGTTCAACCATACAATTCTCCACAATCAGGCTCCTTTGCTCCCTACATGCAGGTCTGAGATTTATCTGCAGTTTCCAGCTTTCAGTCACCATGGACCCCAACCGACCGCCTTCTCGAGATCTTTCGGCTTACAGCTACGGTTCTGTTGTTAATCGTGATGACAACGGTAACATAGACGTCAGCGGAGTCACTCTGGACACCATGGTCAGCCGGGGTATTCCCAAGGAAGCAATCCGCGAGAAGTACGAGCAGACCATTCGAGACTACCGTAAGTGAGACCAATCTCTTGGAAGGAAACAATTGTGCATTCTATTTGCATTTATTTATCCAATTTCTGACAACAGAATTGTGCAGAAAAGTTCTTGGCCTCAGAGAGCACCGTCCCAGGCAATTCCTGCGCAAACGGACAGGGGCAGTACCCAGGCCCAGCGACACCCAAGCCGGTGGCACAGACTGTTCCGGGAGCTTGGAGCCCAGCGAATGCCTCCCAAGACAGCGACGTCCTTCGCACGCATTACCAGAATTTCGGAAACACCGCGACCCAGGGCCAGCAGTCCCGACCCGACACAACCGGAGGCGGTCTCAATCTCATCGACTATGGCGTCAACCAGCTTGCCATGTCTCCCCAGCGTGTAGCGGCCCCATCCCAGGCCTGGCAGAATGACTCCGGCATGCTGCCTCAGGTTCAACAGGGCGACAACCCCAGAGCACAGATCGCCATCAAACCCCCATCCTTGTCCATCAACGCGCCATCCCTGTCACCGACTCGCGCGGTCCATGAGCCCCGGGCTATCAAGCCAGAGATCAACAGGCTTCCCACGCTCGAGGAGCATGGCTTTCATGCACAGACCGCCAACCCTGGAGTTGTCAGCGGACACCATCGTGAACAGCAAGCGATCAGACCCCAGCCCACTACCCCCTCTCGCCCTCTCACCACCACGTACGACAATGCCACGGGCGCTTTGCTCACTCGAGGTCATGGTGATAACGGCAAAAGTGTAACTTATCAGCCACGTATCACATCTGTTCATGATCCTGCCAACCAGGAGTCTCCCAGAGCGCTGCCCGATATAGATGCGCTGGACAGGGAGGTTGAGGCTGCGCTGGAGGACTGCGTGGCTAAAGGCACGGCGTGGCTCCAAGCCGAGCGCCACATGAAAAAGGTTGTGTTTGATGCGGTTGCGAATCGCCGCTGAAAGGCGATAGGGGCAAACGGGCGAAAACAGGCGCAAGTGTACTTTGAGTTCACAATCTTGGTAGCAATGTTGGATAGATACTTGAGTAAGAATAATTTATTTGGTGATGACAGCGATGTATTTCAGCACGCGCTCTTCTTCAATTCCAGCCCAAGCCCAACAGCACAATACTGCGTGCCAATCGTAAGGCTGGATAACTGTCGATCTACATGACTGACCGAAAACGCTGCGTCAACAGGTCGATGATGATGCCCTCATTCTGCGCGTTTGCAATGTTGCGAGACAGCGAGGGCGGCTCCAGCGAGTTGATTGTGCTGCTGACTGCCTCTGTTGAAGGCACCACTGGAGTCTCCCAAATACCATTGACAATCTCTCCGCGATGAGCTGCACGCTTGAGCATGTAACGAATCTGGTCGGCAAGTTTCTTTCTCATGACAGGAGCAAGGTGCGGGAAGTCGCGAGGCTTGAGTTGGAGGCCACATTCCGCTGCCAAGGCTGACAGAACAAGGTCCTCCTCTCGCTGCTGTTCTTGCTGCGATGGGGCGTGACGTCGACGCTGGGACTGGTGCCGAATGCGATGGTTGCCTCTGTTGCGTCGGGAGTGATCTTCGCGTTGATTCTCGCCGGGATCCTTGCCAGCATTGTCAAGCCTGGTCCGGCCCAGCACCTGAAGTCGGCTCATGATCTCTCTCTGGGTCGCAGGGCAGAGAAATAGACGAAAGCGACGTCGATGCTGTACATGGGAAGCATAGGTGGAGACCGATACACCACAGAGGGTCTTGTAGTACGTGCATCAGCATTCAAGAAAAAGCAGTACAGGTGGAAGGCCATTGAACAAACCTCGCCGCTTGAATGTCTACACATTTTCAGGGACTTGGGTATGGGCTACAGACGAGTGCGCGGGAACAAGGTTGGTAAACAGCAACGTGATGTCACTGGACCAGCTGGTTGTTACCAAAGTCCGTCTGCATGCGCGGAAGGTGTCGGCAGCGTTCTCTGCCAGTGGTCATGTGCAGAATTTAACAGCTCACCTGCTAAGAGTGACAGCTGAGCAAAGACAGTGGAGGGGGGAGGCAAGAGGTGCCCCTCATAAGGATAGAAGCTCTTAAGAGCACATCAAAACATTTAGTAGCATCAGCTGCTAAGAGTCTTACTTCTTTAAGAGAGGTAGCTTCTAAGAGCTTTACTTATCTAAGAGAATTGGCTTCTAAGAGCTATTTTACCTAAACAGAACTTGCTTCTGAGAGCTTTATTCTACTAAGGTAGGTAGTAAAGTGAAATAAGCTTCTGAGAGCTGTATGCTTCTTATAGAGTGAGGTGAGCTTCTAAGAGCTGCACACTACCATAAGAGGGAAAACAGCTTCTTAGAGCTATAAGAGTGAGATAAGCAGTGGGAGCTTCTCAGAGCTTTACTACTGATCAAAAGAACAACCAGCTTCTGAGAGCTGAAGAGGCCATTCTTGAAATGATTTCTCAACATGAGATAAGCCTTTCTCAGCTGATGTTCTAACATAGATATTTATTTTCACCATCATCACCTCGTCAGCAAGATCATGCTTTTTCATCTCAGGTCCAACATGTCGGGCGTAGTATTACAGGCAAAAGGAGTGAACTGATGTGTGTTAGACACAAGCAAAAGCAATCGCAAAGAGGAATAGAACACCAGAGGCGTAGTGCTGTTCCTGAAGCTGTCTGTCTAAGACTACATAGCACTACTTTTGAAGTGATCCTGAACCAACATTGAAGCGAAAGAGAAACGAAAACCAAATGCATAGTACTGTTCCTCCTGCTGCTTGTCTAAGACTTCACAGTCCCACTCTTGAAGTGATCCTGAAGCAACGTCAGATAACCTCTGATGAGTCCGTCAATCGCAGTCTCAATCCCAGCAGCAGCCTCGGGGTGAGCGCCGTCTTGGAAGCTGGCGATGAGTCTTTCAAAATTTGGGACATCGCTTGAAAGCATTCTCCGTATTTTGTCAAGCTCTGCTTCCACAAGACGGTGCGACTGGTCATGCCGGCGGGCTGTCCACTTTGCGGAACGGCAGATGACACTCAGACCTGCTGCGGATGAGCCGGTGGCGTCCAGCACCTCCACGATTGCATCATCGCCTTCCAGAGTGTTTGGCAGTAACATGGTGCCTTCTTTGAGCTGCTGCTCCACGCCAGTCTGGAGGACGCAAGCACTGGATTTGAGGGTATCCACCACCGACCGGGTTTCGTCCAAGCGCGAGGCGTAGGTCACCCGAGATGTCTCGGCATCTTGTAAGATCGCCTTGAACTCTGAGACTCGCTTCAGTAGCGCATCCTGTCGTCCCGGATACTTCACTGCGCCCCAAAGATATTGTTTGCCTGGATCCATGGACGCGGCCGGCGAAGTCTTCATCTCCGACTTCAGAATGGTCAAACGCATCTGGGTGAAGCCAACGTCACTTTCAAGATCGACGTAAAGCCCGATCAACGAGTGTTTGGCGGCCTCGGCAGCCTCGATAGCCTGTGAAGCCTTTTCAGCCACAGCGGGAGCGACGATCTCGATCCCATTCGTCAGTAAATTTGACGCATCACTTTTGGCACTTTCGAGTATTCGGCCCTCTCGCGCCAAAGCGATAGGCATATGGTCGGCCAGTTCTAATGATAGAGGGGGCACAAAAACACCCTGTGATCTGAAATCATGTCGCGTTGGAGGCTCGGGCTCAGGATCCGCGCCAATATACTTGTCCCACAAGGGTCCGGCCCGTTTGACCAACGGCTCTCGGAAGTAGAAGCCCAAAGCAATCACCCCACATCCGATCAAACGATGGAAATTCAGACTGCCCGCAAACTCTCCAAGCTGACACACAGCGTTGCCCACGCCTTCTGTGAATCTCCCTAAGTGGGCCAGCCCACCAGATTGGGGCTTATTGTCGACTTTACCCATAGCACTGTCACCACGTGCAGGTTGGGTTACGTCTGATGTGTCTGAGTCGAGGAGCGCTCCGACCGAACCAGGTTCCTCATCGGGAAAATGACTGTTGAGATTGAGAACCCCGATGTTGCCGTTGATCTGAGTGACGGTGGGTCTAGCGCCCGGCGCCGCGTATGAGTGTCTCTCCCGAGGGTCAATGATTGGATCGCCAACGGGAACTAACGGGAGAGGACCCAGCTCTTCCTTTATGACTGGTGGTGGATTGGTGCATCTGGTCAGGGCTCCTTTGTTGGCGCTGGGTTGAATGCTGTCAAGGACGGCGCGAACCTCTGCATCATCAAGAAAAAAGTCGCCTGGATCCATGACGCGGGCAGTGGGACATGCAGGTTTGCAGCCAAGTGTTGTAGTATGGGAGATGAGGGTGGATCTTGTTGGATTATGACGAAGACGCTGTGCAAAGTCTGTTCCCACATGGAATGTCTCGGTAGGATGCAGACCGTATGCCTTGCTGCCAGCGGGTAGGGCGACCATTTGTATTCAGTGTCTTGAAGTCCCTGCATGTAAGTAGAAAGCATTGGAAGAGGTCAGAAGCACATTTTCTCCATGTGAAGCCCGTAATTACTTGGAAATGACTACTTATGACGTGCGAAGCTCATGTATCAACAAATGTTTCAGTAACGGTGTGTTGTGAGAAATGATATTGTCTAGCTAAGTGTCACATATCTTCGCCGAGCCATTGTTATCAACCCATGGATCTAGGTCAACGCAAATGGTCTCGCGGGGATATTCTAAAGCCGAGACAAGACACCGTATTGAGTGGTTGCAGGTGTCTACCTGGGAGCGATCTGAGTCTAGCTCTGACGTCGGAAACTAGAACAACAATAACTCCCACATGACTGCGATTCTGGAACAGCTTTTGCTCATCATCTATGCATCTTCGTCCTCGTGAGCTCAGAATAAATCTTTTAAATGAGACTCAAGACCCCATTTTCCCAATGCACGTGTCCAGCGTTCTGAAGCTCTTTGTCTAAGAAACACCTCATGTGTTTCGTCAACGCATCCGACTTACCAAAGTACTTTGCCTTACCTCTGTTACCTCTTGTACATCAATCACGGGCGTCCAGTTTTCTTCAATGAATCCTGGGCAAAAGGTCGCCATGAACGGTGCAATTCTTGCTGCCCTTCTTGCGGCCGGCATCTGGTGTTATCTGAACCTATGGCTCGAAAGCCCACCTGTTCCGCTCCCATTGAAAAGCTCAGGTAAGTAAGTCCCGCACAAAAGTCGTCCCTTCATAGGCATATTCACACATCTGAGACCCCTCAGCTCATCTCTAACCTTGGACATGAAAGACAGTTGATAAAGAAGTGCATCAGAAGCTCTGTCACCTTTCGCGTCGCCTCTCCACAGCATTTCCGGCTTACACGGAAGAGAAAACATTTTTCTCGCTTCTCGGACTTAACCCCTTTCAACCCCCTTTCTGGCCTCTTGATCAGAGTGGCTTCATCAGCGGATCATCCGTGGAGGCAGCTGAGGCAGCAATCATTGAAGCCTGGACCTCCGCGGGTGGTAAGGCCTCAGCCGAAGGCCTGTCCTCCGATAAAGAGGTGGAACAGTATCTGAGATTGGTGAACCTGGTGGCAAATGAGATGTTGGATTTCCGCTCTCGAGCTATCTACACTAGTCGATTCCTAGATAGAGGCCCGGACGGTCGCCAACGGACCAAGTGGCGGGTGACTTGTAAGAAGGATGAAAGCGCTCAGGACCAGGATGAGGCGGCATCGGGATAGTCTGAAGCGGCTTGAGACAACAATCTTTCATGGGAGAATTTATGGGGGTTTGGTCTAATCAAACATGTAAAGCACCTTACAAAGAAAATGAAAAGCCCCAGAGGGCTGCCAAGTCTGATAATTGAAACATGCTTACACCGTTGCACCTTGTTGGTCGACCGTCTTAGACAGCGCCTGTGTCTCAATAAAACAAATATCGCCAAAGCTAACGCTGAAGAGTGTGCTGTCACTGGAGTACGATTGAGACACACCCCTCCCAGCCGCATATACTGTCTCTGATTTCCGCCACCAGGAACCTCTCCATCCCACAGGCTGTGCCTTCTGTCTATCATTAATTTGATAATCGTTGACGACTTCCCTCTTTTCTAGGGCGGCCTGATGGAACAGAAGAAATCCCGGTCCCTGCCGCTTGTGACCATCGACCGCAACGGCACGAAGGACCCTCCCAAGATGCAACGGGGACTTGCACTTCGTCGGCAGCGCTGCAAAGAGCTGCAAGGCCTTGTCGTAGTTCTAGAACGCAAGGAAGAAGATCACCACAGTGTTCTGCTCTCTGAGATCATCAAGGCGGGTTTACTTCGTTACGCGCAGCGATTGGCGCCAGTTCCGGACGGAGAAGAGCTTCCTTTCCAGGATCGGTGGCTCAAGAAGAGCGACCCATCTGCCCGGAAGCTTTTGACTGACCTCAAGCGATGGGCGAGTGAGCCAGACCCACCCGAGGACAAACCTGCCGATTCATCATCGACTGTCCCAGATGCCTCAACCCAGGACAGCAACACATCGCAGAATGACACTGTAACTGCGGTATTGGATCAGAAGCAAAAGGACTGCAAAGTGCCTGGCGCAGATGTTTCGACTCCAAATGCCGCTTGTGACTCGAAAGAACCCGCTGTCGTCGTCGACGACTCACAGGAGCTTGTTGCGAACAAGGCATTGAACCAGACAAAAACTGATTTCGGTAAGCCTCGTCCAGACCTTCCCCTTCTCACTTCCCCACGTTGCTCTCAAACAATGCCCGTAATTCAACGCTCACTCGAACCCGCTGCAGGCACAGACGATGCAGACATTTCGGATGCAGCTGTTCATCCTTTCACACACGCTTCCACCAGCATGCCTGATCCTGGGAACCTCTGGGACTTTCAGGGTCGCTCAAGCACGAGGGATACAGTCAATCCCAAAGGCAAGCAGTCGCAGCACGCTGTACATCATGGAGCCAACAGTCCTGGACAAAGCAGCGTCATCGAAGATGCGCCATCTGCTCCCCAGATGACGCTCATCACCAATCAAGTCAAGAAGCATTCTGATGTCGCTGCCAATCAGTCGCCTCGCCCAGAAATCCGGAAGCCACATGCTATTTTGCAACAGTCTATTTTTCCCCAGATTCGGACCCGAAACAAATTCTCGAGCTTCCCCAGCACTGTCACCCCACCCGTAATTGATGATCACATGCCCGCCAAAGCCTCCCCAGACATTGTCGTTCATCCTAGCATCAGTCAGGTGAGGCAACAAACTCCCGGCTCACCTTCCAGTATGGTTGAAACGGGAAATCAACGCCCAATGTTCCCTCCCGTTGATATGGAAGCTGAGAGGAAGAGGCTCCGCCCAGTCGTTCCACCTGTCGACATGGAAGGTAACAGAAACAAAATGGACAACTGGCTTCGGTGGTGGTTGGAACGTCATGAGAATAAGAAACAGGGTTGATGCTCAGGAAGGGACTGTAGGCTACGAGTGTTGGGAGACAATGTGCGAAAGAAGTAGTTTGTTAATTAGTTACGCATTGTAAGAGCCTGTTCAGGGCGGCCAATCGAATCAGCCAACCGAAAAAACCAAGTGAAGGCTATTTTCAATATTAATCAAAAAAGGATATAACTTTATCAACTTCCTTGTCGATCAAAGCGCTGCGTGGTTGTATCAGTATTAGTCTGACAACATGAAGGAAACAGATTTTCAGGCTAGAGAGCTAGTTTCAGACCCAGTACAAAAGAGGACTGCAAAGTAGACTTATCGTGTGTGTTATCTTTCTTCCCTTCTAAGTTTTCTTCTTTATAGTTTACTAGCTAGAGGCGTACTTTATTAACTATTATATAACTTTAATAAGGAAATATATAGAGAGTTATAGTATAACCTCTATAGCTAACTTATAAAGTATATAAAAAAGATTTTTAAACTACTTAGCTAAATAGAAATAGCTTTTTATTATATTATAGTTTAAATTTAAAACCTTCTAAAATAAATTATATATATACTTCTTCTTTAATTAATATAAATTTTACTATTAATAATATTAAATATTTTAAAAGATTAATTTATTATATATTTAATAATAATTTAATTATATTTTTTTAATTAAAAATAGTAATATAATATCTTTATACTTCTTTATAATATATATTAAGTTCTTAGAAAACCTTTAGAACTAAGTATTTTATTAAGTTAAATAGAGATTTAAAAAAATTACTAAGAACTTAAAAAATAAGAATAATATAAAAGAAATTAATAGAATATTTAATAAGAAATATAGTGAATAACTTTAAAAACTAATTAGTATTATTACTTTTATCTAAGTTATAATATAGAAGTTAAAAAGACTAGCTTAAGTTAAAGTAGAGGAAAAAAAGGTCTTTATATTCTCTATAGTTATATAAAGATTCACAAAAGAATTCTTCATAAAATAGTTATATGTGTTATACTTTATAGCTACCCTAAGTACACTTTATAGAGTCCACCTCATGCAAATCAATCAAAGATTCATCAAATCAAACAGAAATTGCCGGAATAATGAAAATAAAGCAATGAATAAGCTATTCAAGCCAGCGAAGGCTTCACAGTAATTTCCCCGGTCAGCTACGTATACAGAGTAAATAACCACTCTTAATCCCCTGGCGATTCGCGCTCTCTTCATATACCCCCATAGGTAGCCATAGGGGTTTCTCTGTGAAGCCCAGGCCATCCTCGCCCTGGATTTCCCCGTGAGAGTTATACAGCAGTCAACAAGGTGTGCCTTCAGGCGGCAAGCTGCGAAGAGAAAGTTAGAAGGGAAGAAAGAGAACCACTCTTCAACTTCTACCAACATCTACTTCGTCAACTAGAAAGCCATTGTTGGTGTTCCAATCTCAGCTCACACCAGAAACACACCGAACGACATTACAGCGACCGCCAATACTTGACATCTTCGCCGTATGGATCTTCTCGTGTGTCATCCGGACCCAAGCTGCTGTAGATTGTGCTTGGTGCTATTTTCCCGAAACGCTTCTCCGATGCCGCCAGATTGACAAAGAATTGGGCTTCAAGCGATTCAACTGCGTTGCTCACGCCTTCCTCGGCAGCGCCTACCCATCGATCCAAGAACACAGTGTCGCTGAACAGATCTCGGATGTGAGGGAATACGAAGAGAAAATCGGATGTCGCCCATTCTGTCGCTTTGGTGGGGATTCTCGATTTCAACTGAGACTGCAAGACCGTGGCTTGTTGAACTAATTCCGCGCCATGTCTCGCGCGGCGACCCATGGTCACCAACCTGGGAAGCGCGACATGTGTCAAAAAAGGCGTAATTTTGTGTACGCCCGAGATATCACTTTGAAGCCAAGATATATCAACTTGGTATCTTCCAGACCCCGGATGGTATGGAAAGCTTCTCTCCACCTGGGAGGCGCGGTCCAGCAGCTCCCGTACTGCGGCGACTGTGCTGTCGATGAGATCTGCGTACGCTATGACATCGTTCCCGTGACGCGAATCGTCATGTTGCTTTTCAACTAAGTCGAGGTCGGCTGAGCGGAGTTCAATAACCCTCATCAGGAGAGCCAGCAGATCTTGAGCGGTCTGGTTGAATAATTGTGCCTGCGAAAATTGACGACGCAATGGCCGATCTTGGATGTCATGGAAAGCTTCATCTCTCGTAATAGACGCAGTCGGCCTGATACTCGCGAACGTCTGCGACCTAGCGGACATGTATTTCACCCATCGAGACTTGAAGTGTTCGGGAACTCCGGTCGTGTCGTACTGAAGCTTCTTACTTGAGCCTGGATTGCCACGAAAGACAGGGGGCTGAGTTGTCTCGCTTGAGACAACGTTGACCGTGGTGGACAGCGGAACATTGGCCGCATTGCGGACCCAATCTTCGTTCTTCTCCAGCGCGACACGTATGCGGGCAAGCCGGCTTCGATCGGCACCTCCGTACGAAGAGTTCATTTGTGCCCTTTGCACCTTGAGCTGGCCGGACATGGCAACACGTAACCGCTGAGACCCCCGCGCAAGCCAGGCATTCTGCAAGTCTGCTTTGATTCTCGAGTTGGTCGTTTTCAACGATCCAGTGAGTCGGTGGATGTTTTCTGACAACTTGACAAGGCCAGGGTCGACATCTTTGATCAGATATGGTGACCCTGGACGAGCAGTTGGCTCGCCAGATTCCGGCGGAAAAGGATTGGAGCCAGGCTCTATGGTCGGCAGAGCATTGTGCGGAGAGAGAAAACTACTCCCCCGAGTCGCCCAGCGGAACTGCGTGCTTGAGCCTGACGTGAAGCGGAAAGATGTTGGTCCGTGGTCTGCAATCTGTCCGAGATGGAGACACAGCATTGGGAGGGCTGCAGCCAGGTCACGGATGAAGTACGCCTCCGGCACATATAGGCCATGCGAGCTGCGGCACGACTGATCCGGCGGTGGAACAGTCAAGTTCTGCTGATCGTCGGATGACGCGAACAAGGGACCAAAATCATCAATGACCCAGTCGAAACGTGGGTCGCCCAATAGCACAGCCCGAGGTACGCTAGCGGTGATGAGCTCCAGGCGGTTGTTCGTTTGAAACAGGTCAAGAGTTGCAAGTTCAGCTGTTGTCCAGCCAAGTATCCAGCCAAGTATGCCGTTGCGAGCAGCAAAAGTGATGGCTGAGAGTCCGCCGAGCAGCGCGAGAAGACACAAGTTCAAGCTCAGTCTTTGGCGAACGTACATACACGCCCGTGCTGTGAGTTCTGAGATAGTCGGCCATACTGACGATCCCATACAGACAATCAATCGAAAAAGTCTCACTCTCCTCTCCGGAGAGAAGAAGTCGACGACACTATCTCCACCGGGGTACAGGCCGATGCAGCCAATGCTGACGCGAAAGTTGATTTGAGGCTCAGTAGGAGAGTCCTCCCCTGGATATGCATCTTGCGATGCTCCTAGAACGTATCGCATTAGTCTATGTTGCTTCTCTTACCAGTGGCTCCTTCGCTTTGTGTCTGTCATTGACACGCTGGCTCGCATTGTAAGAAATGATGATTTCTACTCACCTTGACCCTTTATGTTGGTGAGTGCATCCTGAGTCTGAAGCTCATCGGAATTTGTTTGTAGGTCCCGACCGCTCGGCGAAGGAGATAAGTTGCTGGCTGTGACATTGTAGGTGTCGCGATCCAGTTGGTCAACTCTGATGTAAGGCTTTCCAGATGCTGACTCTTTCGCTCCGAAATGCACCGTGATGATCGTGTCAGCCGAGGAATCAGGCCAATCGTTATGGAAACAAAGTTCAATCTGCAGAGGTGGTCTTGAAGGTGCGCGTTTGACAGAGAGTCGCAGAGCCGAAAACGGCAAGCTGCTGTGGTCGGTCTCAGAGCCTGTCCTCGAAAATTCCGAGCCTGAATCTGATGCCACGAGACCGCTGTCAACGACATCATTGCATTCTGCCGGGCCTGACATTCTGGCTATGGTTTCGGCTGTCTTAGATTCCACCAAGCGTCGAAGACTGTCACATTCAGGCCAACTCCCAGCTGGAATGATACCAATATGATTCAGCGAACTCGAGTCAATGAAAAGACGGTGGAGGAATGAACGCAACGACTTGCGTCAAAGGTTGCGAGGGTGAAACCGACCATAACATGTCGACCAATGTCTAAAGGCGGTGAGTGATTGTTGTCTTCATTGTTCTTTCATTGTTATCCTATTGTTCTCGTATCCCTCGCTTCGGCGGAAGGCAAACCTCTCCGAGCGGAATATCAATAATTCCGGAGCAATCTTGGCACTCTGCGCCACCACTCGTGTAACACGAAACTCGGCTGCCTGGATCACTTCTTTACGTAAGGATTCTGTTCCTCGTCGAGGAAGTCATGCAAGCCAGAGCAGAAGCCGGTTGCTAGGGGCCAAAGCGTAGGGGGCGAAACCAGGGACGGCGCTCTTATACCCGCGTCTGTCTCTAAGTCTCCCGTCTTTCCGTGTTGTCTCGGCCGATGACCAAATGAGATTCCCGCTCGCGCCCGTTGGGGGAGTCCAGGTAATCGTTGGAAAAGATTTCTGATCACAGTCGTGCACGGATCCCCTGGGCCTAGACAGATCCCGCTCTGCATGGACACTTCAACAACTCCCACTGCTGCTGACCAAATTCCTCACACTTGGTTGATGAGTTTGATCTGTGTGCAATCGTTGTAAATTGCAGTCTTATTGGCTTTCCTACGGATAGGCCTGAGCTCTGTGAGTGTTCCAGGCCAGACGGTGTTTTTGTTTGTTTGCATGGAGATCGACATGTTGTCTTGCAGCTAAGGGCCACCTGAAATGTTGTCTGCATGGGCGTTCCCCCAACAGCAACGAAATTGCAATTTATTCACTGGGGTACCAGAGTCGCGGCACTCGTAGTCATGTGTGGTGCTGGGCTGTTAGACGGATCGTCCCTAGTGTCTCATTGCTATTTCAACTCATGTGCATATTACCGTGATGTTTGCGTGCTGGGGAAGATACAAAATATAATTCCAACATTTTTTGTTGGTTCACTGGCATCCGATCTGCCCTTTTTGATTCATTTTGGTCATATGACACAGGCCATGCGCTCAGGAACATTCGATTTGAGAGAAACAACGCAGAAAATTAATCTTGTTCCAAATAATGAACTTATTTATGTTGACGGGTTCCTGCTGGTCTTCGAGCAAACAGGATTAAGGCGATGACCCTGCCACAGGCTTTGTCATCAAATCGGGGCCCTTCAGCCAGTGTAGCAGACTCTTGGCCCGATCATTTCCCCCCCGACTTTGGCAAAGCTCCGGTGAACCGCATGCAGGTAGCGTATCAAGATGTCTAAAAGAAGCTGGAAGACCCGGTGTTGTTACAAAATTCACGATTGTGCTCCTGCACTTGGGGATAGGTTCTTTTCAGCCTTTTTAATTGTCTTGTGCATGCGTCGCATGCGGTTCATCGTTTCCGCCGCTCTTCGCGCTGTGAGTGCAGTATGCGACTCAGCTTGCCGCAAGCTGTAATATAAGACGACTTCACCAGGTTCAAGGTTAGACATGGAGCGATGAGTTGAGATCTGATCGCTTCGTGAAAACGTTTCCACTAATCTCAAAAGTCCTTAGGGAGCACTCACACTGAAAATTTGAGCTCATCCCCACAGGGGGGACCTCTGAACAGAGACTTTTGGCCGCCAACATTGCCTCTGTACGACAACAGACTCGTGCTCTCAAGAGAAGAAGCGAAGATCTTTCGCGCCACCGCGTGTTAAGCTGGCAGTCCTTAATAACGCTGAGACCCCCCACGCAAGCATGGCAAGATCCATGCCTGCACCCTGAGCGTGAGCTAGCTTCGTACGGAGAGGCGTCGAAAAGCAGAAAAGTCTGGTCATCAGATCTGCAGCAAAAGGACTTCCATTGTCAAAGTTACCGCCATGTCAGTTTGTGATCAATGCTGTTGTTTGCATTTATGAAGTCTTTATTTCGTGCGTATGCAGTTTTGTACATGTTTTTAGGGAATAATTATGCGGTGTCATGTTGCTTGGAAATTCTCCTTCCCACCACATCCCACGTGCTGGGGTGTAAAGTTAATTGAACCCTCAGACCACATGGAGGTTTCGGTTCGGGTTCCTGTGGCCCGTCATCTCGGAGCCATCTTCGGCAGCAGGGCTGCGCTTGACCATGAGCTGCCGTCTTCATCCAAGCCTTAAGTCTCTCGGCTGGTGCTCCCCCACATCTCCAATATTAGGTACGGCTTATGTGTGTCTTCCTGAACCAGGACCCGTCCCGGCATCCAAGACCGTTGGTGAGTCCGTTGGCAAGTGTGAAGACGAGACGGCCATCCCGTGTGGAGCTTCCAATTGAGTACGTATCAGGCGGCTGCAGATCTGGAGTACATCGATGCTCGAGAAGAAATGTGCATGTCAGTGTAACAATCTAAACCGATCCGTTGATCAGCATTATTAAACCCACTTGCACAGACCGCGGGCGCCAGGCCACTCCCGCGTTGTCAACTTCTACATTCAATTGCCTGTCGGAATTTGAACTGTTGGTCCATTCTCTCGGCCTCGTTGTGCCAGGAAGCATAAGGCCCAAGCACCTTTCGTTCGAATGGCGAAGTGACAGATCACGAGCGACTCAACGATACTAATTGTTGATCATGCTGTGGTTCTTACGCCTTGTGATTGCGGGTAGCTTCTCCTCGACTCTTTGAATGTCTGCCTATAAAACCGTGTACTTGCTGGAAACTCAAAGGTTTTGTGTTCACAATCTGTATCAACTCTCCTTCCCAAACACAATTCATACCTACTTACCAACATGCCTTTGTCTCCAGCCTTCACTATTCCAGGTCCATCTTCGCAGGGCCGACAACCGTCGTATGACACGGTCAGGGGTTGGCTGACGGCCGCCTCATCCGCTCCAGTGGCTCAAAGTCGTCCGCGCATGAGCGGTGCTTTGAATTACGCCTCGCAATCCGGACGTTTGCGTGAGTACGGCATCTCGGACTGTTCTTCATCGTCCGACGAAACCGTGGACCCTTCCTCGTCCCCGACACCTTCCGTTTGCCCCAAGCTTGAACATGACAACAGCCGTCATGTGAGTATCTGTAGCACCGCAAGCACCCAAAGTAAGATCGTAACTCATTATTCAATTTTCCTGCATGTTAATTCGCCAACAGGCTGCATTCCATCACCTGTCCAAATGTCCGTTGAGGCAGTCGGTCCAGGCCGCCAAGTGGAACGTTCCGGCGATGATTCATCATGCGTTTTGGTGCGCGAGCTACCTGTCGCTACCGAGGGTACCGGCAATCACACGTCACGTCTCCTCAGCCTGTAAGTGTACAATTGCTAAGCTGTTGTTCTCCTGCTGACGGAAAACTCATGTAAGTGGAGACCGTGAGGTCTCAGTCAACCAGACGCAATGCCCCTCCCCTGCGTCTCCATCCCACAACCTGTTGGAGAAAGTTTCCGGTCTCCAGCAAAAGTTGAAGGACAGGAAGCGGAAGATGCGCGCTTTGAAGCGCAAGCTTCGGCGAACATCAAAGGCTTTACAAGCCTTCTTGGAGTGAGCAGGAATCAGTGGATGTAAACTTTTGCTCCATTTCGTAGATGGTGGGAAGCTATTAGAGCATTCAGGCAGCCGTGAGAATTATTCGAAATTGAATCAGACATGTAGGGTTATTTGGTTTTCTGAAAAGCTGGCACCATTCAGCAGTGGATGTGATAGAATTGAACCAAACTCCAGTAGCGCCCTTCTTGATTACACAGGAAGATTTCCGATTATCCTTTCCAACTCCCTCGCTTCCGATTCTACCGTTTTCTGAATCACTTGGCATACATCCCTCATCCTCCGTAACCGCGCTGCAAAATCTTCCTGTCCTCCAAGGACAAACGTAGCTGAGCTCTCTAGATGCATACAAAGTTTCAGAACGAATCGAACTGAAGTAGACGTCAACTCGGATCTTCTCAGAGCGAGATCTGCTTGCAGTTTGATGGCGTTGAGATGCTCGGCCAGTTGTGTCGGTCTGAAGGATCCAGGCCACTGGCCGATGTGGATGGTGCTCTCAAAGCCTGTTGGCTGTGGATAAGAGCCCATTGATGGTGACCACAGAATGGCATGAATGACATGCCGCCAAACGTTGAAGTCAACACGGGATGGAATGTCGAGGCGTAAGGCCAAGCAGAATGCGGTAACAAGAAGTAATACCCCAGATTCCCGGCTCCCTTCTATTCCTTGAAGCATTGGTGCGGTGAAGTCGATGTCAGTCTCTAGGACGCCGTTTGTCCTTGCGAGAATGGAACTTGTGACTGTTTGCCGGTTCTCCAGAGATGGCTGAGGCTCGTAAACTCGTATGTCCTTCGACCCAGCAGATATTTCGGCCAAAGCCCAACGATCTGAGCACTGTAACGGAATGAATCGTCGACCCTCATTCTGCCTATCGAGACTGCTAAAGGCAATCGGAGCGTCTGGTTCGGCGACAGTGACACCTTGTCCAACGATGGCACAAAGGACCTTGAGTGTGGCATGGACCACATCGGGCGGGATGGGTTCGCCCATTGTCACTTTGTCGATCGACTCCTTCGGGATCAATAATTCGAACTCCGAATTTTGGGATGATCTTGGGCTCGAGATTCGTTGTCGCTTCTGTTGTCGCGCCGCGAATTCAGTCTTCTTCGCCGCAGCATACATTTCAGAGGGTGACTGTGGCTCTTCCCGGTACGATTCTGCGTCGGAGTCATGTTGACGGTCGGATGACGGAGTTGTCGACCTCTCTGCAGAGAAGTTCTGTTCGGAAAGGCTTTCATGAGAGTCTGTACTGGCCTCTTGGACTTCAGGGCGCTGTCGAGTTCGCAGTACTCGACTGTTCTCAACATCAATAGACTCTGATAAATCTGGTGACGTTCGTTGCTATAGGTCCCGTTAGATAAGTGCTGAACACAATCTGGATGGGCACGACCTATTTCTCACCTCATTGTTGTAGATCTCCAAGGCTCGTTCTGTATCTTGAGGAGTCCAAGGTTTACGTCGCGAGACCCGTCCCGTACGGGCCTTCATTCTCTCCGCTCTCGCCTGCAGAAGTGCATTTTTCGCTCGTTCCCAATCCGGTGTACTTTCCGCAAACTTACCAATACTTCGCCAAGTGTTTCCGGTTGGAGCATCGATGAAGAAACGGGTCAGCTCATCTTCTGTGATTTTCCAACTCTTGAGGCACTTGATGTGTCTGGAAGCGACATTCTGATCGCATTTTGACTGGCTCTGAGTAGTCGTAGTTGATACCGTAATGGAGCTCTCCTCGGCGGTTTGTGTCTCTGCGGTGGCGTTGTCAACAACCGTTATGCTTTTATCCGGGTTGTTCGCGGCCGCTTCTTTGCTCCTGCAACATTGCCAGTCGCATCCCTGACTTTGTTGTAAGGCACCTGAAAAGCGCTGCTGGTCGAATTTGCCATGCGGCAGTAGCCAGGCCTCCATCTTGTTGATTATGCCAATCTTCGCCTTGTCTCGTTTGCCCTGCACAGCCCTGATGTGATGAAACCGCCGTTGGATTCTTGTGGCATCGTCCAGCTCAGGGTTGTGCTTGGTACATGTGCTGGGCGTCTGACCGTCCCCCGTCAAACAGAGGATTTGGCATACATCGCCGGGAGGCTCGTCGCGTCTCTCCATCGTGGGCGTCGTTCAGAAGATGACCCGAAAGAAACTTTTGGACGACAAACGGAACATGGCGATTCAGATGAGCAAGTCAATGGCCTGGGCTCCAACAGAGATGCCAAGACGCAGCACGGACGAGTCGCAACCCTGGATCTCAAGCCCCAATGCAGCTCCCCGTCGCGTATTTTCGCGTAAGACAGAGATTTCTCCCTTCATCTTTTCTGGGCATTTCCATGCTCTGTTCGATATTTTCCTTCATCCAGATTTGCTCTTTAAATCTGTCTCTGTCTTTAATCCAGCGTTTGACTTGAAACGTCGTTGAGTGCCGAAGATGACCGCTCTTGGAATCGACCTGGGTACCACCTTCAGCTGTGCCTTCAAGCACGCAGGAGGAGATCTCGTGGCTGTTGAGGTGTTCCACGGCAGTCGGATCTTTCGTTCTGCTGTTCTGATAGAGAATGGTAAGTGGTACTTGAAACGACCGGATGATGCCCCAGATGCTCAACGGATCCATGTATCGCTCGCCAAACGCCTCATTGGGCGAACGGGCTGCGACGGGCAGCTTGTGGAAGACGCAAGCCTCGTTGAGCATTCTCAAACGTCAGCTACAGGGGGTTTCTACGCTATTTCAGGCGACACAATTCTGCCTGAAGAAGTCTCTGCATTCATCCTTGGCCGCATTCGAAAGAAGGTTGCCGACATCGAGTCGTCTGGTTGTGTCCTTGCCGTTCCTGCCTACTTCACGTTTCTACAGAGAGAGGCCACCAAAGACGCAGCGCAGATCGCTGGCTTTGACCGCTCCAAAGTCACCTTGGTCCCGGAACCAGTAGCGGCTCTCGTCTCGTTCATATTCGACAAGCGTGCGCCAACAGACACATCCCTCGACGGCTACTGGTTTGTCATCGACATTGGTGGCGGTACCGCGGACGTGACCATCGCAGACGTCGACGGCACGGAGAAAACGTTTGTTGTGGTGGCCACCGCAGGCGATAATGCCCTCGGCGGCATCCACTTTGACGAGGAGCTGAGGTACCTCGTTCTCAACAAGATCAACAGCGACAACCCGGGCGCTGGTCTCAACATCGACAATTGCGACATGACGCTGGTGACCGCTGCGTGTGAAAGGGCCAAGGAGGAGCTCTCGGAAACCACAGAGACTGAGATCAGGGTTCGATCCATGACCGGCGACAGCTTCACTACGACAATCACGAGGCAGGAGGCCGAGCAGGCCTGGAAAGAGTCGGGTGGGCAGATGTCGCCACTGGAGAGAATCAGAGACCTGTTCACGCGCGCGCTAGAGGCCCCCAACGTCGCCAATATTGGCCAGATTCCCAACGTTCTCATCGCGGGCGGCGTGGGGAACATGCCGTGCGTTCGGAGTCTCATCAACGACATGCTTCCCAGCGCCAGAATACATTTATCCCATCTTTCTGAGGCCATTGGACGAGGTGCAGCCTACATCAGCAACGACCCAGACATTCTCATCACGGAGGTCACCCCGCGCGGTATTGGCATCAGCATGAACGAGGACGAGATGGGCTTCGTTGTGCACCGGAACCAAGCGGTGCCTGCGAGTAGCGAAGAGGTCTTCTGCACTCCGTGCGACAACGCGGAAAAGATCGATATCATCGTTTTCGAAGGCGATCACCTCACGGCGAGCAAAAACATTGAGCTGGGGCGTTTTGTCATTCGCGACATACCCCCGTGCCCTGCTGGAACTCGGATCAATGTTACCGTCGACGTCCCCGAGCTTGGGAGTTTCAATGTCAGTGCACGAGTCGTCATCATGGAGACTGAGGAGTCACTTCGTGTAGAACATGCGCCCCGACACACTCCGGATGAACTGGAACGCCTAAGACAATTGACCCTCGCGCGATTGGATGGCACCGTTCCGACTTCACTCGTTCCCGCGACCACCTCGGCTGAGCAACAGGATTCAACGGTTGGAGGAAAGAGGGCTCGGTCAATTTCTGGAGAGGGACCGTCGGAGGATTTGGGCACTAAGAGAGCACATCACTGGGACGGCAATGAGGATGATGCAATTGACGGCTTGTAAGACGATTGTCAAGTGGTTGGGAGGGACTCAATGTAGCTATTTTCTGGCATCATGAAATGGATTTTGTGTGGCCCACACACTTGTCTTTGTTTTAGTCCTTGGCTCGCTCTTGTGCGGTCGCCGTTCTGAGATGGTGTATTTTCCTGGCATTTCCTTTCTTTGGAAAAGACGAAGATGAGCATTCATAGGGTATTATTCAGACAGCAATCGATGAGACGTCGTGGTCTTTGCGAGGTGTGACGATGAAAGTGCCCACTGGAGCTTTCGCAAGTTCAAGTGCGCATTCAATGTCTGAGACCGAAGAAGACAAGGTCCAGAACCAGATAGATTGACAGTACCGACTAATTTGAGCTCTGGACGATGCCATCTGAAGCTGACTCTGATTGATGGTCATGTCCTCATGACGGCCCGGGGTACCCCACTCGGTGTTTGCAGAGCAACAGCATATGGGCGGTAATTTAAAGAAGTGATGGAAATGATGATCTTGCGGGGAGTAGGACCAGTGAGAGAATTACATGAGTCGTTGATGCATTCTCAAGCTCAATCCAACCGGTCATTAGAACATGGGTCTGCGTTTCTGGGCGTGGTCGTAGGTAAGGAATGAGCTGAACTCATAGCACGAGGTTGCTGCACATGAGTGAGGCAAGACGCATTTACGGGAAAGCTTACAGCATATAACACGTCCATAATATTTCTTTTATAAGCTCACCACTGGTATTTCAGGCTTTTCGCTGGCATACAATGTTTGCGATAGGCAAGATGCGTGGGACACCCAGCAGCAACATAACGGCCGCAAAAATGCATGCCAGCTGTGGCGCAAGCCTGTCGCACCTCCGACTTTCGCCGGCCAGCTGGCGGATCCCGGACCAACCAAACAACTCTGGCCCGTCCCAAGCTCCACTTATTCCAGATCAGCATCCGCAGATTTAACCAGACCAACAAATCTTCAACCAACGCCACCAAATTTCCTCAGACCACAGGATCAATTTTTCATATCAATACCACGATGGCCATGTCTAAGCGTGCGCAAACCAATCCTCGCGTAAATATCACAGACCAACAAGACGGCATACGATGACGGTCTCACTTTGCCAAAAATTCTCAGATCAACACAACTCACCCAGAATAAATTTCATCTTGCGAGTAACAAGCCCGCAGACCATTAGGAATAAGATTCCGCCCCATAGATGAAAGTCTCGGGAATGGCTGCCCATCTCGCAGCCTGAGGGCCACACGTGCGACGGTGAGATTGCGTCCTGGAGTGAGGGTGTCACAACACAGGGCAGATCAACAGAAATTTCCAGACCATCAGAAATTTCCAGATCAGCAGAAATCTCCAGATCGACGAAAAATTACCAGATCAAAACCACCGGCCCAAAAGCTCACAGACCAACGAAAAACGTACACAGGCCAACCACTTTGTCAGAGCAGATTAACCACCCGGACCAACCACTCACCCAAGCAAAAGCAGCACAACCTTCCGTACCAGAAGTGCACAGAACAACGCAGACCCACATTAGCCTAGCCAATTTCCAGACCAACACAAAAAGCGTGCAGACCAACACTGCGGATACTCATCGCATCAAAAGCAGCGCCATCCACCTGGTGAACACCAAGGAAGCTCAGGCGAAAGTTGGCAGACTAACACCAGCAGAGTCATTCGAGACTGCGCGTCGCCATTACATTGCCAGCAGCACTGCCAGTCAGCAAAGGGGTCAGTCGACGATCCGGAGAAGTTGATAAATGAAAGGTTCTGGGAAAAGGGAGAATTCCTGGGACACTGGCCAGCGATCAGAAAAGCCTGCCGCACGCACGCGCACTGCGTGAAGGCTGCAGCAATGGTCTGCATGACTCTACGTGACAACCCATCCTTCTCGCAATGTATTGGTTTTGTGGCCTTTGGTGGCCCAGATTGCGCTAATGCCGGGGCTCTCGACCTTTAGGATGTGTGCCCCAGAATCCTCCTTGTCAAGTCCGCGACTGCAAACGGCGTGGGATCGCGAAGTGCGGGCATGGTGTTGTTGGTCTGTGCGCCGGGGTACGTACCGGACTGTGCGAAGACAGAATCAGCCAAATTTTGATGACCTGGCCGGAACAATCGTCAACCGGGTCATATATTTCATCAAAAACGGCCAGGTAGTCGTATCGCGTTTTCCTAAGGACCACGGCAGTTTCACTTTGAAATACGTGTTGTGGGGTTGTGGCATCACAACATGTGCTCAGCTTTCGACCATACGCACCTTCGTTAATGTGTAAATACTAGTCAGCACAGTGCATTTTCACCTACGTCCATTGCGTTGATGCTTTTGAGTCGAAGTCCTTAGAGACATTCAAGTTAATACTCCGACTCCCTGGGACGATTTTGCAGTCTTTCGGTCTGTTGGCGGGTTGATCCGAGCCGAATGTGCTGAAATTCTCACCTCGTCGTGCACTTTTCTTTTCCGCCTGGCGAGCCCCACTTCTACGGCCCCACCCAACGGTCGCTGTCGCAAAGGTTTCCGGGCCGCCGGACAGGCATAAAACCAAAAGATTGCAACAAGCTCGCCAACATTCTGCCCCGAACCTGTTACCGCAGAAGGTTTCAATATTTACACGATGCACGTCGCATCCTGAGTCTCACTGTCTTTGTTGCTGCTTATTATGTCTTGACTCGTGCTGGCCATCTCCGGGGCCTAGGCAGGGCCGCCGGCTTCAGCAGGAAGGGAAATTCTCTTGCCAGCTCACGAGTCCTCCATTGCACGCAGAATACCCAAGACCCTAGAATGAGATATATCAAGCTATGAGATGGCATATCACTGAAGATACCCCGTCTGGCACGGTAATTCTTGGCAGCTATTTCCACGCGCCGTCTTCCATCCCAGGCTAAGTGCGATCCGTTTCTCACGAATTGAGGATGCGATGGACTTGTTCGAGGCCATATCATAGACTGTGCCGGGACGAAAGTACATACATGTACAAGTACAATAAACCTGTACTTGTACACCGAAATATCTGTGCAAGCACAACACACCTGAACAAGTGCATCAGTTCCGCTCGACTTGAATTCTTGGGACTATTTAGTCTACTTAGTGCGTTTTGAAGTCTCAAGACAATGCCAGAGATGTGGAAGGAGCGTGTGCTTCTCCGTTGCACACCTGCAATGGTGGGGTTGAAACAAACCCGACGCAAGTTTGGCTTCAAGAACGTCCGCTATTTTTCCACGACCTCATCTGATCCTTCAGTCAGATCGTAAGGTATGAGCTGCATCAAAATAATCGTTTGAGGTTCTCAGTTTGCTTATTATCTGGTTCGCCGTCGAGTCTCTCGAGAAGACGAAATGACAGGCCGGCGACATTAGATGCAGAGGTGGTCGCATCCTTCACAATCTTTTTCATCTGTATGCATGCAAAAGAGCTGTGGTCAGTAAACGTCGGCTCGAAATGGACGGGAAGGCCTGCTTTGAAGGCAAGTTTCCTGGTTCGAAGCAACATCCGTCCATCTCCTTGCATGCATCGTGTCTCGTCGAGAGGGCTTGCATCAGACAGATTCAGCATGCAAAGTGCTATCGCAAAAAGACATGCTCGTATTCACTTGTACTGTCTCGGACGACGAGAGGTTAAACCTGAATTGCTGACTGAGAAAGTTCTGCAGCCTGCAACTTCGCTCATTGACGGATCTCGTAGTCTGGCCCAGGCCCGAACCAGCTTCAGTGCTGGTGATACGGGACCCCGCGTCAAGACTTCTGCGGGAAAAGGTGGGGAACGCCACTGACGATGGCAGCTTTTGTGAGAAGCTGCCACACACATGCGGGGGCAGGATTTTCACTTGCTAGTGATGACTATAACGAGCTACTAAAGATTACAGCTACAGAAGACATCTATTCACGCTCATCTAATAATTACCCTGTTACGCTCTAAGAGTAGCAAAAGTCTTTCTTCTAGTTGCCCTTACTTTTGGCCTTAGTTTAAGCATGCCAAATGCGAAATTAAACCTAGGCGCGGTTGATCTGCTTAGCTCTACTGCAATGGTTCAGCTGAAGATCCAGAGACTAAAAGCTATAAAGTCCCACGAGCCCCTTCACTGCAGAAGCCGGACTTTTGATTTAGGCATGTTATACCATTCATTCCGTGTTTCAGCTGGAGTGAAAGTGCTGAAACCCATTCCGTGTAGAAAGCGAATCATCTCCTTGAGAATATTGTATAGCTGCGGAAGTTCGTAAACTTTACCTGCTCCTACCTCCGCAACCTAAGACACTGAAATTGTGTTAGCGTGCAACGGAGGTATCGATAGATGGTAATGGATGCGAAGGAGGTGGAGGTGGCGAAGGAATATTCCTCGATATTTTTGTCCGCCCTCGGACATAGATTCCTCTCCATCTGCTCTACACAAAAAACGACGAAAGCGGAATTGAGCATTTTGCTGACTGGCTTGAAAGTCCAAGACAATTTGCCAGGACGACCTGTAAAGCAACATTCACGCAAACCTCGAGATAATTGAGATAAAATATATGGTTGAGCTGATTTTGCAGTCAATTAACGGACGTGACAGGACCTGGTATAAGACTGGGACTGTTCAAGGTAAAGGCTTGGGACGCTATTATTGATAGATGCACGATACCAATGACTGTTAGCGTGGGCCTCGGCTATCTAAAACGGCAATTTGTGTTGGATGATTCTGCTTAATGATACGATGAAGTTAAGAGGAAGATCAGCTGAAATATTGATGAATCCTTCTTCCCTTCTGAATGTTTTCCTGGCAATTTGCCGCCTGAAGTCGCGCCATTTTGACTGCCGTAGAATGGCTTATTGATGAAAATGCCACTGCCATACCCCATCGGGTCGAATGACATTTGGTGTCAACGTTATCGGATTGTTTGGGAATTCCCGTCGGTATGGGCATGTCTCGGCCTTACTTTCGAATGACCCAAGCGAATGAGGCTCCGTACGGGATTATTTTACCAAACATGCCGTGTCGTGATCGTCATTATAGAGTCAGGTTGAACTGTTGTGGGGAATCTGGGTATGCTTCCTACTTAGAAGATGGGTCTGAGTTCGAGTTTGAGCTAGAGTGATGTATTCAACAACCGAGCACATGATGAAAGACCATAAACCTGCCTTGAGTTCATCCTGGAGGGAAGGCCCAGCATGTTTCTAGCAAGGTGAATGAACATGAAACTTCACAAACTGAAATTCAACTGAGTTGACGGAGTAATAAGCCGGCGTGACTCATCATTATTCAGTAAACCAGAAATTATCAATTGTGGTGATTGCGATAGCAAGCTTCTGTGTTACAGGCGCTAATTTACGCTACTCTTGCCTCTCTCGACGTCTTGAAAGGTTCTCTTGGAATCTCTGACGCAGAATTGGTCATTGGAGCTAGAGCAAAAGAATGCGCGGAAGGCTGTGCTCAATATTCCGGTCGCACTCGAAAACTCATACCAGCTCTGGACAGGCACCAAAAGAAGGAGAAGAACTTACCCAGTCGTAATTACAGGCTTCTGCCTTTTGCCTTTATCTGTCCTTGCGCTCGCCAACATGTTCACGTGGCTACAATCTGAGGCACAATCCGTGTCCCACTTGCGCGACCAGTCCCATCGCAACCCAGCGTCACACCAAGCACCTCGACGCCGTTTATCTGTGCCAGAATGGCCTCGCTCAAGTCGGTATGGCGGTATGGCAGCGTCACATGGGCAAACGCGCAATCCACTAATAAATGTCTAATGGCCTGGCGTGTGAGGCTTCTCCTCTGCGCTGGCGATCTGCACTGGCCTCTGCCTTCATCGTCGAACGAGGGTAGACTAAAGCTCGATAGCGGACGATGATCCAGGCTGATGATCTCTGTGATCCTTCATCCCTTAGCCCCGCAAGTTGGGCAAGAGGTCTTCTGGTAATAGTTGCCCACTTATCATGATGCCTCAGTTGCCGTATCGATAGTAAGACGTTTCGCAAAAGCAATTTCCGCCCTCCACCATGCGCCCGCGATTCTGCTTTCAGGCTTTCGGGTACATTCTTTTGTCTTGATTGCTCATGATCAAATCTTGACAAATACAAAGACGCCCTCCGGATACCAGTAGTGAAAACCGCTTTTAATCATAGTCAGCCTGCGAATCGTCTCTTGTTCATTCGTATTTCTCCTTGCCCCCTCTCCATATCGTAATCTGCGGTACATATATTGGGCCACCGTTCAAGAGATACCGGCCGATTCTTTCACTTCAGGTGATGGTCTAGCTTTGCGGAGGCCGTGTGGGGTGGGGTGCGCGGGTGTGTTACTGCAGTAAGACTAGATAGCGCCAGGGCGATGGCCAAAAGGCCACTTCCGACGGCCATTTCCGACAAACAGTCGTGGAGGTTCGTACTAGGAAAGGACAAGTGACGCCAGGAGGGTGACGTGTGAAGCATGGATGTTGTCGTTGTAGGTCGACCGCTGTAACAAACGGAAGTGGATGCCGATGGACAAGATGCAAAGCTGGGGTGACGTCTTCCCGTCATCCGCTGAAAAAGGGAGTACGGCGCCGGTGTCCCATGGCCGTCACTCAGATCCTTGGTATCCAATGTGCATGGGAGTCCGTAGCGACCTGATTGGCCTCATCCTGTGCTCCGGGTTCACGCACACCTGGATGGTCAACGTCATCAGATTCGAAATCTGGCAAAACTGAATCCGTCGGCGAGACCCAAGCACCGGGGCCGACCAGGAAAGCGGTGATATGGTGATTTTGGAGAACAGATTTGTATGGAACAAGCTGTCAAGGTAGCTGAACATCATCGCGACGCAAGGTCTGCTGGTACTTTGAAAAGGCCCGAAAATCAATCCAAAGAGTAAGAAATGAACCAAACCTCTCCGGACACTGGCTACCTCCCCGGCCAATGAAAGTCGCCGAGTGACATGACGAAAGTTCATTTGGGTAGGTACCTGGACCTCTTACTTATGCTCTGTGCAGGTAATAAATAATCTGGCCACCAGGAACCTTGACGGGGTACCTTGGTGAGAGTGCAAGCTCAAGGCTCTCGAAGGCAGTCTGCGGAGCCGCCGCGTGAAGTTGTTTGTGTAGACAACTTCAACTTGTCCGTCATGGCGCCAATGAGCCCAGAGCTCTTACGCCCCGGCCAATTGCGAGACGCAGTGGAGTATCGTGTCAAAATCGTTTTTACTTGTCCACCCCAACAATGTTGCCAAGGCCAACCCCAAAGCAACACTTTCTCGGCAGCTCTGCACGGGAGGTATAAGTTCCATATAGCAAATTCTCCAGCAGCACATCCGGCCTATATAAGAACAGGGAAGCAGGCACGTACATCATCTACAGCAAGGTTGGGAATGCTTGCGAGCCTGCCAGGTACCAGCCAACCACACTCTGATGCCCCGCTACAGGATTACCCTGCATGAGTACCGTGGTAATGATGCACAATCTACTGCACACGTGCTTGTACAAGTACAGAGGTACCCGCATGAGTACAACCGATTCTTTATAAGTGCCGAAATCTGTACGAGTGCAACGCTGATTAAAGGCAGCCACGCTTGACCCACGGGAATAACGAGTGCCGTCAGTGCCACAAGGGTGAATAGTAATAGGTGGTGCGGCTGAATAGTTGTCAGGCTGGCTCACTGAGGGATTGTGGCTCATAAATGCCCGAAGAACGGGCTAATCAGAAGTGTAGCTAGTGTAGCCTCCCGGTGTGGGTAGCTAACTTTCAGCTACCCACAGCGCTGTTGGTAGTGTACTTTCGGCTACCCACCACTTACAGGGGCCATCTGCCGATTTCAGTGCAACCGAACGGACCACAGTGTGCCAAAAGCTCTCACTGTAGTGGGAGTTTTCAGACTCACTGAAAAGGCCCCCCACACACCCAAAGAAAACCCAGTCACCGAAGACACTCACCGAAGAACTCTCACTCACCGAGAGTTCATACTCACTGGGGCTGTGTGCAACCTCAGATTAACACCAGTGCAGTTTTCTAAGTCAAAACTAGGATTTCCAGCAACCGCTTTATGAAAAGTCCTGGAAGAACACCTGCGCGGACGCGACCAGAGCAGGCGGCCCATACAGGCATAATTTGGTCTTGCAAGTCCAACATGGCTTGCTTGTTTATCAGGTTCGGTCATGCAACTGCGAATGTCCTCTGTTTCGGCATTTCCTCGCATTGGGCCAGGCCTCTTGTGGTTAACCCTGTCGGCTGTCTGTTGCTCTGATCGAGCGATTGACATGCTTTGGGGTCGATGTGCGCTTTCCGCCGGGCTGATAATGGGCCATCATCGTGGGATACGTCGACCAGATCATTTCGCAAGCCAAGACGCTTCTTGATTATATGATGAACGTATCTTTGTCCGGTTCTAGGCGGGAGTCTTGGGAGCGGGAAGGTGATGCAGTGAGGCAGAATCAAATGTGACGATTTTGTTGAGCAGGCCATCTTTTACGGCACGTCTTCCCTGACGCAAAAAGAAGTCCTTTGCTTCTTGCAATCGCACTTCCTTCCTGGTTTCTGGATCTCTGGGGCTTGGTCTGCTTTGTTGCTGATGGAGACCTGCCACGGAGCCGACATGGCACAGGGATGACAACGCCGATGCCCCACTTGATGCCGCCTCCGAGACGGAGCCCCACCCCGGCCCCGTGTTCGCCGGCATAACGTGGGAATCACGGAGGATCGTGCTGATCGTTTTGAATCGCAAAGATTGATTGAACCCGAGGGTCTGTTGCATTGATTATGTTCCACATGCTCAATAGAGGCAAATCAGTCAGAGATAGCACTGAACCGTCCCGCAATGCATGTGTCTGCTGTCCACTGCGAGATGCCAATTACAGGCGCTGGGCTGTGCTACTCTCACTGAGCAGTTTGGGTGATGCGTCTAATCTTATGAATGCGACGAACCATTGGCGGAAGAAAAGCGACCCGCAGGAGAAATCACAATGCAAAGGAATCGCGCACTCGTCAAAGTATCGTGGAAATGGAAAGCGGATAATTACAATCACTGGCACCACAGATGCTCATGTTACGGCATGCATAACGATTCGTTGGATGCATTGAGCGTGCAGCATCTTGGGTTTGAATCTGTTGCCAATTCTGGCACAGACATCGGCAGTTTTCGTCGCCGATGACACGAATACTTGAGCCAACAAGGTCGCGGAACTGCCCCCGTTTGCCCGTTCCGACTCTATGCATTTAAACAACTTCGTTTGCGATTTTGACTCATGTTATCACACAGCATAGGCCGCAGTTTTCCCCGTGAGAGTCATACGGCAGTCAACAAGATGCGCCTCCAGGCGGCAAACTGCGAAGAAAAAGTTAGAAGGGAAGAAAGATTCATCAAGGTGATGGCGGGCGCAGCACTTGATGATTACATAAGAGTGTGTACCTTGGTGGTCTGGCTTTTTTTCTGCCAGAACACTACGTCACTGGAGCGTTCTGGCTTTTCTAAGCCAGACCATCAAGGTCGCGTACTTTGCCAGGACTGTGACCGGAACAGTACCACAGGCATGCGGGCCTCATCAAGCGTCAGATACCGACCTAACTGGTTGTGACTCTCATGTTTATTCCGAGGGTTTTGGAGCAAAATCTCCTTTGGCCCTGGTTTGAGCCTTTGCGTCGAGATGATTTGGGATTGATGGCAACTATAGACGTAAACAGATTTAGCACCAACAACATTGCTGATTCCGCGCTTTCTAACTACCTTCATGGATTCCAAATGATCCAAGAATGCTGCTGCCATAGACATCACCTTGAGTAAGCCAATTTCCTATTAGATGAACCTCTGTGCAAGGGCTCAAGTGCCTTGAATTCGACGTGCCTACTGTGTCTGCAAATGCTCTGCTTGTGGCGGGCTGGCTCAATTGCAAGCCCGTGTGATGGTCTTTTGAAGCTTGGCCGCGAGGGATGGACGTTGCGGCACCATGGCTGAATAGGCCTCGTGGGATGGTGGGAGAACCAGGACAGCTCATCTGGCTTGCAGTAGTTGCCTAGGCCATAACCCCCTAGCAAATGCAATTAAGTCTGGGACTTAACAGGTTGCTCGCAAACTGAGGCCCAACATAGATTTACATCTATGAGGTTTACATGGCATTACCTTGCATTGAAAAACGCAACCAGGTGTGCAGATCGCCACAACTATGTGAAGCAAAGCCTAGGAACTCGTGTCGGGTATCAACACAAGTCCCGTCAGGACTGTGATTCTGAATCATACTAGTTTTGACTGATATGTGTCTTTGTATTGCATCCCGGTTATACTGATGGAGTGCCCTACGTGATCGCGACCCTCAAGGTGACAGTGAGAAGACTTCTTGCAGACGGCAAAGTAGAAGTGCTACTGAAATACTTCATCTATTTATCAAGGATGTCCAACTGCGAAGCTCGGATAGTCTTCGCATTCGTGGTCCTCCGGAGGTCACCCAAGATATGTCCTCGTTTCACACATGCAGTGAAAGGGACCACACCAACAGCGCAACTTTGACCAAGAAGGAAACGCAGACATTTCAACCGGCATTCTCATTAAATCAATGTCATTTCCATACTCTATCGGAACTCGAATCTGACCCGGAAGTCAAGCGATGTAAGCCAAAGCTTCCGGAAACTGTCACTATCATGTGTCCCAGTTCCAATGCCTCTCGCGACCATTGCAGTCTCAAGTTGACCAACAATGTACGAGACTCACACGTCAAAAGCCAGCATAGCCCATTCACAGCTCATTACATCTCATTACATCTCATTACATCAGGCTTGAGGTTCGTTAAGCTGGGTTTTTCGTTGAGAATTGAGTAGTCAGCGACTTTGCATTCCATTTAGTTACCAAATGTTGATGAATGAGACACAAGCCAGGTGATAAAAGAACCACAGCTCGAGGCACGGGATTAATAACCCGAAGAAAGCCAGAAGGTCTCCACAAGCATGCATGCAACCAGTGAAGCTGCCAAATCCCATGAATTCCGAACTTGACAAGCTCCGTTGTTGTTTCTTTTGCAGTCACGGAAGATCATCTTGCTGCAATCATCCTGCTTTTGGTGTGAAGAGCCGATGCATGGCCTGACATACTACATAAATTAGTTAAATGATGACTAGTGTCAGTTCACAGTCAACAGAATAGAAACTTATGACTTAAAGCAATTCGGGGACTTCAATTAGAGGCTCTCAAGAAGCAAGAAGAGAAGTCGCCACGTATCCTTCCCAGTCCATGCAGCCTTGTCTTGAGCATCAGACTGAACTATTCTTGAGGAACAATTGACAAAGAAGGCGGGCTTTACGTGAGATCGGCATTATGGAACAGAGCATGATGAGAAAACTTTAAATCGCATTTCAAGTGAAGATTGAAATGGCATAAGCACATGTTGTATCTGCAAAATGCTGCTTGCTTGGGATCCGGTGGAATTTTGGGTAGCTGTAGAGTCACCCTTAAATCCCTTGGCTCTCGAAAGGATGGGTGGTCCGCTCGGGAGGAGGGAGAGGTGTGACTAAATTGACGTCGTCCTCTCGAGCCAAGCTTCGTTTCTTTTGAGGACGCTTTCTGGGAAAAACATAGGGAGCCTATGTGGGCAGATGGGCGATGTTCAAATCTCGAGATGTAGTGTCTGGGTGTCTTTCTCTCTCAAACAGGCCGCCTCGTGCTGCGTAGCGCGAGCGTCCGCAAATCCTCATTCCTGGACGCTGGCGGTAGGAAGGGCTACTTTGGAAACTTTTGACTCATTATTTTCTCTCTGGGATCACCGACCGTTTGCATGGCTGCACGAATCAACGCTTATCCTGAGTCCACGTCTGTTGATAAATCATGACAAATACCCCAGCTCGAACTTTGACTTCCACATCCACCAATTTTTTTATCATCTGGTTCTGATGCTTCAGGGCAGTGTCAACCTGTCATCCCAGTATCGATGTTACCCGTTCCTGCAACATTGATCTCCGTGGAAGCAAGGGGTTATTGCGAACCTACATCAACTAGTGTGGCGCATCTGACAAGGGGCCTTGAAAGCACCAGATGCTCGCAAGTTATCTTTGGAGCATTGTATGTCAAATTCAAGACTGCAGATGTAGGACTTCCCTTCCAAAGCTCCATGTTTAGGTTCGCAACACTGCTTGGCACAGTCATTTGGTTGTGAGACTTGATTCTCACTAAACCATCGATTTGCAACCGACAGCAGTCAGACTGACTTGCAGCCATGAGGGAGCTCACCGTAGTCGCTAAGCACCAGCCCTTATTATCTATCGCACGAGGGCCCCTTGATGTTTCCACGCAAGAACCTCCAAATACCCCTTGCGCAGACTGTGGCAGGAAATGGCCCGGTTCAACACAGTACTACCCCGCTGAAAGAAATGATGGTGCGGACTCAAATAGCCACCTTAAATATGCATGTCGCCGTGCTGCAAAGGGTCTGGCGTCCCATCCTGCCCGGCCCAAAGCATTCGACGTTTGATTTACGCATGACATGAACGAACACAAACGTTCTTCAGCAGCCAAAGCCCAGTCCCAATAGAAGTACACCGATGATTGTCCGTCTTGGCTAATGTAAGTCAAGGACTTGGCGTCTGGCACCCCACGAGTGGATTCGCGTCAGTTTCCCTCCTTCGACAATTGCGAAGGTTTGCGGTAAAGGACTTGGTGTTTCTTTCGGTCGAAACGATGAGTATGACCTGCGTTTGCCAACTATTTTCTAGGTTTGCAACGAAAGTCTGTATATTTAGGACAACTTCATTCAGCCAGATTCATTGTCTGGCGCTTCAAAACTACCAGGATCTTTAGACTCTGTTCACAGCCCTTGCAAACGACTACTTTGTCACCCTCGGCCTGGATGATCAGAAATTGGTAGAACAAAAGGTGATATACAGTAGAGGTTTGAGGCATGTTTGGGATACATCAAGCTCGCCATTTCGTGAGCTCTCTCTGCGAACGTGGGGACGAGGGTCTAGGCGTCTTTTGCAGCTGAAGGGATCTCACTACCACAGAGTTGACTCTTCCGCAGCTGATTGAAGATTAATAAATAGCGCCCAGCAGATTGCACAATACATCCGCCTGTAACCATGCCTTGACAGTGTTCAAAGTACCGGTTTGCAGTCTAGTATAGGGGCACCGGATGATTCCATGATTCATGGTAGCGGAGCAGATGCATTGCGTACCCAAGAGCAACTAGATTCGCCCCCAAAGAACGATCATGAATGCCAAACGCACATGGAAGAACTCCTGTCCTCAAAAAATGTCCGTCCCTTTTCTCCCAGCTTCAACAATGTCCTACAACGTGAGCCTCATTGTAGAACTGCCTCTCTGAATCCGCCCCGGGTGGAAGTTCCAAGTCCAAAGAAAGTCTCATCTTCACGTTTCACATCCATGATCAGTTTAGACGTATTCTTTGCACATATGAAGAGTGTGCCTGACAAGTCAATTCCCCAAGCTTATGGATATATCTCCCTTTCGGGCCTGACTCACTTGCTGTCACACCAAGCGAAACACCTTGGCAAGTGCAGCCTGCGCAAACATCGAAACACTTACTTGATATGCTACAGTGCCATTGAAGAGATAAGAGATTGGTTGCGGTGACCTTGGACAGAGAGGCGTGGCATAGTGTCACATGAAATCTCTGGAGAGCAATTTAAGTCGTGTGTGTACATTGCCAACATCGTTCAACGTCTTTGCGAAGGATTGTGAAAGAACGAAGTAGCAGAAGCTGAAGGGTAAAACAGGTACCCCATTTGGTTAGTCTATCCCATGGCCCGCCCGTCCTGCACCATTACAGCCTTTTTGTTGCCAGACCGACAGACAAAACACCACAAAGGCGTTGGGGATCTGGCGATATTGAGACACGTCTTTCCACACCTGCCGTGAGATTGCATCGGGGAATGACAGGATGAAACCGAATGTTTGCACTTTTTATCACCATAGCGGCGACGCGTAGCCCTCCGATAGAGGACTTGAATGAAGGATCATGAGAGGACCAAGGTCATCATAGATGTCGCTCTGCGTTGCCGATCAGGAATAGGGTTAACAACACGTTTGCAAAATCAAAAAGCTAATGTCGATCGTCTCTGGGATAACAATACAACCGCGGCTGCCCATCACACGTCAACTTGCACGCATGAACGAGTCGTTCAAAGTCGTGAACACAACATGGCTGTGTTGCTGTCGATTTGTTGCAGATGTTGGAAAGGTCCAGTTGGCGAGTAATCATTCAGATGTATTTTCCATTAGGTCCACCCTCATTGGCGCAAGGCGGCAGATCAGGTCGCCAACACATACTATTGAGAAATCGCCGCTTGTTTAAAATGTTTGCTGATCAATACTCCTCCCTCATACTTTGCGTGAATCATAACAAGCCATTGAAAGCGTTGTGCCGCGATCTCACAGACGTCTCCATGCTGATACAAAGTCATTCGACCGAAGCTGCGGAGCAGACATGTCCCAAATGGCGCTCGGGCTCAAATGTACATCGCGCCTGCATGCTGGTGGTCAGGTATTCTACACGAGATACGGCTACCAGGTCTTTAAACTTGAAGGTATTGCCCATAACATAATCCCGCTAGACATGGTAACCGAGTACCCGTTTGCCGAGGCTGCTTTGAAGATGCTCCCAGAAAAGTGTGCTAAAGACTCCATCAGAGTCTGTGACGGTATGTTGAGATTGGCATCTGAGAAATCCAGAGGCCACGTTGAAGTTTAGTCGAAGGCGATGAAAAGCCTAAAGAGAAAGTCCCACAAGAAAGAGTTGGGGGGACATCGGAATGACGACCAAGGCTGCTTTTGCGGTATGAAGAATGCGTGATGACAGCAAATTGCAGATTTTTGAGATGTGCCATGATCGAATCTCATGACGCCTGAACTGAGCGTGACCACTCCCTACTCAGTCCACCAGCTCAGGATTCATCTTGCGATGAGCTGTGAGTTATGGATCTGGGTTCATCCTCGACGACAACCTTGCCGACAGGCGTCCTGAGGTCCTCAAGCCCTATCATTAAGGTGCTCATAGAGCTGCAATGTCCTGTTACTCAAGCACTCTCTCCAGATTGCTAGCCTGAGACAACTGAGCAAGTGTTCCTCGGTTGGTGTCAGACGGCGAGGCTCAAGGCCGAGGACAACACGTGGCTTTTACAGCCCTTCTTTAACATGGTCTTCAGCAAATAGATCGAAACGTATTCGAAAGGACGGAGCATAAATTCAGCCCTGAGCTTGTACCCATACATCGGAAATTGTATCAACGTCTTGGGAACATGGATGTACGCACAGTTCGAAACATATCCCAAGATCTCAGACCTTCCGCGTACACATCGGTACTTGTAAACTTAGTGAGTGCTTTTATATTCTTTGGCAATGACGGCTTCCGCAGTCCGAGGTTGTCAGTCAATACTTGCGTTGAATCAAAAGTGAACATCTGCCCTTGTTTCCTGGTTCTGCCATTCTAGATATAAAGATGAGACTGTATCAATGTCACACGATCACCCCAATTTGTCAAGCGATTGCCTTCTGCTTTTAAGATCCTCCGTTTGAATTTGGTTGAATGAGGGTGCTTCTCATGCCGATCGGCCGGCGTGGTGTCACTCTCAGACTTGATCCGGAGACGGCTTGTCAGGTACTTGACGACGTTCTTTGCTCGTTTGACCGCAATATCCTCTGGACTAAGGTGCCAGGAAAGCTAACGGAACGAGGAGCCAGAGAAAGGCCGCAGCATGAGAGTGAACATGACAGTGAACATGTGAGTTAGTGTGAGAACGACCATGAGGAGTTGAGGATGGAAGCGAAGAGCAATGGAAACCAAAACCATTCCAACTTCCGATATCTAGATCATGTTCTCGCCAGGTGGATTTAACCACCCCGGGTCTTATGCCCTAGCTCCAATTTCTATGTTCCGCTCAGCTTCTTAGTACTTTCTTCTCATAATAGTTATAACTAGCTCTTTCGTCTTGGTTAAATCCTTCTGCGACGTAAGAATGACTATTTCTCTCTACTTACGTTGCTTCATGATCATGTGCACTTCCCAGACGTTCGAGGGGAGAGATTTTATTCCCAATTCGAGTGCCTCCGGTGTATTGCGCACTCCAATCCCGGAAATAACTTAGGTCCGGAACCGAATGCAGGCAGTGATGTTGATTGCGAGCGTAGCTGGACATATCGTTGAAATGAGGCTCGCTGAACGCACAAGACTCGGTAATCTACAGGCGCTTCATTACATCTTGTTAGGATGGAATTAATTTGTTGGCTTTGGCCCAAAATGGCCATTGACTTGCTTCACAATCTTGCTCCAAGCAACAGCTTCGAAGCTGCCCCATAGCCCGGCCATCCAGTTTTGTGCTCGTACTCATGACGTGATGTGATGCTGATCGTGTGTCTCACCATTCGGAGAAGGGACGGACTCATAATTTTTCATCAGATAAGTTTCACTCAAGTAGAAAAGAAGGCAGGATGTGAGCAACCGTATCTCTGGGTCTTGTTCCAGACAGGAACGACTGACTGGTTCAGACCTGTTGTCAGCACTCCGTGATTGCATGACAATGGTGTTCTGGCTTTCTTTCCACAAAAGCGTCGCTAAGAAATGAACCCAAAAGGTTGGCACGCGAGTATTCGGTCCTTTCGGCGAGCTCAGCCCTACCGTTCCAATTGTCGGCACTATTGTGTGCCGGAAATCCTATTCCCGCGTCTTCCAGACTGCGTTGAAGCTCGGCGGTGCCGTCTTTCTCCTTTGTCATAGGTGCTCCTTAACAACAGTGTGACTTGAGGCCGTTCTGAGAGTTGTCAGATGCCATAGATTACCGCATCTTTGCACGGCTGTGCGTTGTTGTGTCCAGCTAGATTTTTCTTCCAACTCATGAGCATAATTTCCATGATATCAACTCACAACGAAAAACTTGCGCAAAATTTCTGATCCATTCAACATGTGCAGAATATGAACATGAACTATGGAACTATGGCATAAATGACGGAGGATGTCCACTGAGAATGGTAAGAGACTCAGAGTAGACAGGTTTCGGGCGACAGCGTATCGAAATGCAAATGTCGGAGTTCAAACGGGCAGTTGCATAAATTTCAACAAGAACACTCCCGAAAGATGAGCGGTTCACGGCACCGCCTGCGAGTGGGAAGTTGCAATTATGAGTAGGTGTGAATGGATGGATGAGTTCAACCTGCAAACGTTCTAGACAGGACTCCCCTGATATAAAATCTGAAGAGCTATAATATCCCACGAGATAGTATGAAAGTGACATCGACTATCGCGATAATTTCCAAGCTGCCATCAGCACGGCTCTACACAAAGTCTACCGCACTGGCATCGTCATGGAGGTCGTCTTCCACGATCTGCTTGCGAAAGGCCTCCACATCCTCCTGACACTTGGCACCTAGACGCCCCAATCGCAGCCAACCGGGAGATCCTGCTCGGCGCGAAGCATGAAGACCGTAGTCATCTCAGCCTAAGATGAGACACCGTTCGCGGACGGCTCGGCTGGGTTTAGAATATTTCCATTTCCAGTGGCCATGACAGGATTCCTTAGTGCCGCTAGTTGAAGTCGGGTGGAACCCCTCTGATGTCCGAGCAACCTATGCTGCCGTTTAGCGGTAGCCATTTGCGCACATCCTGCTGACTCGCCGCAAGCCAAGTCTCGAGAAGCTACGAGTCCCAAGCATACCTCGTCGACGGGCGCAACACGAGATCCAGAAGAAGATCTCGGATGGACCATGCTATCCATTCATCGACGTTCTCATGATCTCCTGCATCTGCCAACTAGTAAGCAAACGGTTCTAGTCGTGCCTCCAGCCGGGTGATGTCACTGGACAAGTCGAGCATTTGCTTCTCAAGATGGGCCATGAGGGTTGTGTGGCGTCTGTCGAGAACGGCCACTCAAATGGGTGAAATTTTAGCTGCTGCATGGAAGGAAAGAAGCTAACGCAAAGGGTGGGCTGCGGTACGCCTTTAGGGACGATATCTGGCAAGCGTTCAAGGCGGCGATCGTGGCGGAAGTGGAAATTTCTTGGGCGGCTCGGGGAGGTGGAACCGGTCTAGCATGGGCGCAATCCCGGCCAGGAAGATGGCTCCTAAGTCGTCTCCGAAGTTCCAACTCACGATGAAGAATAATATGAGACTAGTGATAAACTTTAGCCAAAAATATTAAAAAAGAAGGACACGTTGCTCGTCCATCACCTGTGGGGTTAACCGGATAGGAGTGCGCCCCTTGAAGGGCAGTGGTCCATTTTCAACCTCGTATTAGAAGCCCTGAAGATTGGCCATGGCCATCCAAATGCCGTCTGGACCTGGGGGGACTGACATATACAGCACGTGAAGGATCATCTGCGGTGCCGGAAAAGAACCGATTTTAGTGCCAGAAGGGTACGCGGTCTTGTTGATGCGACGTCGGCCCCTGGCCCAACAGGGAATGAATTGACTTGTCACACCGTGGAGTCCAGGGCGCTTGCTCTTTCGTCAGCTTAGACAGTCTGGGTGGTTGATGAAAGGGTGGCCTTCTGTGCTAAAGCCAGCGGTCGTGAGTTGGGGATTAAGAGGCTGTTATTCATTTGTCGCGAAGCAGGTTCCGAAACGTTCTTGTCAAGCCGATGTGGTTGACATAGTCGATGCGAACTTGCAACACAGAAACCGAAGGCTGCGGATGAATTGCGGCCGGGCCGCTTGGGTATAGTCGTTAGTGCAGATTCGGAATCGGCACTGGCGCGTTCAACGGTGCATGCCAGCCTTATTTGTACAGAAGTATTTTCAAAGTAATAGTTGTGACGTATCGAGAGGGACACTGAGGATGAGAGAGAAATGAGAAATAAATGAGAAATAAATGAGAAATAAATGAGAAATGCTTGGCTGTGGTCCCATCAGGCGCTAATTCCCGCTGCACACAGGGGAGCGCTGTGGTGGATAACATTGGTCCTTCCTGTGTGATGATAACACGTGACAGAAAGTCGTTCGAAATTGCGAGATCCCGTCACATGACCGCCATCTTTTGCAAACCTCGTCTTCCCCTGCTTCGCGTTTCATTGCCTAACCAGCAGCCCAAGTCATTGCAAAGGACTGCATACATCTCTTTCTTTTCATAAATAATTTACTTAAGAGTGAGAATCCTAAGAAATACATCCATCCTCAGCGAAGCCCACTGCTGCTAACTTTAGGAACCATGATGGTCGTCCCTGTCCGCCCCTGAGCCAAATTGATGGCAATGGCACTTGTAAAACCGCAGAATCTACATCCCATGGCGCACATTAGGCAAAGGTGCTAGGAATGATCCCCGAACGCCATCTGACTTTATTTCAACGGCCAGCTTCTTGCGCTCCGACCAAGTCCGTGGATCTGGCACTCAATAGTAGAGCTCTCCACCCTGAGAGTTCTAACAACTGTCAATTGCGAAATATTGCATCATCTGCAGAGGGTGACTGCCTTTGGAGCGGTTGCGCGAAGAATCCCACCCTCACACCGGTCGCATTGTCTGCATTGGGGTGCGGTGCGTTGACGCGGATCCTGAACTCCTTCGGTCGGCATAGAGGTCCGCATGAATATTTGGTGGCTCAGTGGTGGTTCGCCGAAAGGTCTGTGTGGATCTTATTCAGTGGCTGCCAAATCGGCATTGAGCCACTGAGCCCACAGCAGCCTCCACTGCGGCACGGGCCGTCCCTCCTACAAGCCCAAAAACGTCGCGACCATCTGCAGTAACAGGCACGCTCGCCGCAAGAAATCAATTGTCGTGCCGTATCCGCAAATCATTAGGAGAATTCCTCAGCCAAAATTGCAAATGCAATTGAGCAGCATTCTAGAAAAATCCCGGTCGGCACTCTCCGAAAGTCTCTTATTTATGAACCTCGTTGGGTGAAGATGGCTAACTTCACCCCTGAGACAGGGTGCAGCTTGGTTCAGCTAATCAGAGGACAGGAAACTCACCGGCCCTCAACGCCCACCAGACACCTATGGCCCTTTGGCGCCCATCGTCAACTTCAATGGCGCAATTCATTAACATCATTACCTCAAGAGATCTGCTTTCTAATAGATTTCCAAGGGTCGCTGCGGCGGCGACTTTCTGCGTCTCAGACCGCCAGCAGTCGTTGGCTGGGGCGTCATGTCCGAACCCGGAAATCAAGGATGCACCACCCCACTTCACACTGTGCAGCAGCACGGTCGCACTCCAAAATTTCAAGTTCTCAGCACCATTAGCAGCATTTCCTCATTTTCTGCCCTCTGCACGACACCGAAAAATTGCTATCGTCAACTAAGGCAGCGAGCGAGATGCATCCACTATTGCCGCCAGGCCATGATGAGATGCAACGACTACCTCAATTCGAGCCAGAACACTGTCAACAACATGGATGGCCGCCCAAACAGGTCACTTCTTTCTGTCGGCCGAGGCATCATGACCCCAATTCTTCCGACTTCGCGTCTGCGCCGATGCACTCGCTGGTGTCAAACAGCTCCGGTGTCCGACGCGACCTTTTTCGCAAATGCCGCAAATGAACCACAAATTTCGCACGCATCCATTTGGCAAGATTGGACGACGCAGACGATCTTCTCCTACTCGGACGCTCGGCTGGTCCGGCGACAGAACGTCAACCCCAACGTTCATCTCTGGATGACATCACCTTTGCGAATCATCGTGTGATCGAAGCGATCACTTGGGAAGGGAGGCGCCAGCTCGTCAGTTCGGGAAGTCAACACAAGCAACGGCCGAAAAGGTGCAAGTTCAAGGCTGCCAACCACCTTCTCCGGAACTTCTCGCGACAGGCACACGGGGCCACCTCAGGCATCTGCGGCCTTGCTCTCGTGGTTGCCTCCCTCCACCCCGACAGTTCAAGGAGGCACCACGCCGAGAGTCGGTATCTCTCTTGCCATTGAAGAAGCATCAAAGCCACGATTCCACTTTTCTGGCGGTCGGTTTTGCTGGGAGTCGACCGCCGCCAAGACGGGACCAAGCCACGACACGTGAGGTGAGGTCACCCTCCTCCACGATACCTTCCCTCAGTCTTCTCCTTCCGCCTTCTTGCGAGTGGGGGGGAGGTAGCTGCACGAACCACCGGTTCCTGCCTTGTGCACCTGCACCTGCCCTGAGATTCAGACGCACCTGACGAGTCGGACTTGGATCCCAAACTTCTTTCCCACCGTCACAATCTTCGGCATTCACAACTTCCCCCATGCACCTCGTTTCCTTCCAGACAGCGGCAGTCCATCTCGTCCCGTTCCACCCAGAATTTTCAGCGGCGAACATGCCACCATCTTCCGGCAACCTGTTCCCCCCGGAGGTGCTGACTCGCATCGTCCACGAGACGCATCATTTTCCCACTCTCAGAGCGCTCTCGGTCGCTTCGAAAACGATGTCGGCCATCGCGACTCCTCATCTCCTCCAATTGGCCCTTGCACAGGATCGATGCAGGATCCAAGACCCTGGGTGCCTCGTCTACGGCCTCCAACTTCAGGCCGGCAATCCTGGAGAAGACCCGCCCTACGACGACATTCAATTTGAGGAGGCTTTCCGCAAGCTGCCCCGTCGGCTCTTGACCTCCTCCCTGCCGTCTCTATCGCCCTTCCCAAAGTCGTGGATTACCAATGCCGACCGTTGCGAAGAAAGCCTCAAGGCCACGGCCATGCCGGTGGTGTTGTGGGCCGCCCTGCAGCCACCTGAACTCGCCCTCAACTTCCTTGCCGAGATCGAGCATGTCGACCCCGCACATCTCTGGGCAATGTTTCTCGTCCCGAGCACACCTTGCCACGACCACAGAGTGTGGCTCGCAGACTTTCCCACCAGACACGCCATGTCTAACGCCTTGCACACGGCTGCCCAGTATGGCAACACCGAGGTGGTTCGCTGGCTGCTCGACCGAGAACATCTGGCTTCGTACCATCGGTCAGTGCTTTGGCCCCATGTTGGCGCTGTTGCCAGCCCATGGGTCATGAAGCCGGTCGACATCCCCGCCATCCAGCCATGCGTGTGTCGCTCGAGCCATCTCAAGGCATTCCTAGCCGCAGGCACATTGACAGATCCCGACGACTTACCCTGGGCATCGGCACTGCACATTGCCTTGGCCCACAATCAGGTTGCCACCGCGAAGCTCCTTGTCGAGAGGGGAGCCAACTGGGCAACCGAGCCCTACGGCGCGCGAGGTATCACTGCCTTGAGGATAGTCTGCGCTAACGAGTCGATTCAGTTTCTCGATTACCTCCTCGACTGGACCAGCAATTCGCGTGCTCAAGAATATTCGCCTCCTCAAGTCCAAGACCACAATGGCCTTGATTTCTCCGACTACCTCTCGTTAATTGGACATGGCCCGAAACGCCGGCTTCTCGAAAGACGGTTGAAGACTCTGGAGAAGAGGCTGTCTGACCACAAATGAGGTTGCAGCGAGACGACTTGTCGGGCAAGCACGCCGCAGCTTGCAGAGGTTTCCTTCTTCCCTTCTAACTTTTGATTTCATGTTTTCGCACCACAAGTTATTGTCTGCGGGCACATCGTTCGAGTTGGCGTGTCTTCCGAATGCCACATCCTGGCTTGGAATTGCACAAAGACCCGATATGGTGTGGAGGCTTCTCTGGCATCGAGGGAGGTGCACATTCAATCATCTTTGGTCAGATGAAAGGCATTGGTAAGACCTCTGGATGCAACACCCTTGCTCAATTGTGGTCATGCTGACAAAATGCACTTCGAGCAGGAATCGTTGGGAACTCGACCATCGTCGTCATTATCGAGCCACCGCCGCGAAATACTCATCAACACCACTGCTTGACGACAGCAACGGGTTGGTATCGAGCGATTTGAAGCGGTTGCCCATTGGAGGCTCGAGAATACTGTCGTATTGGATTTCGTATGGCGGAGGTGGATGCGATGGTGGATAAATTGGTTGGCAAGAAAGGGAGAGCGGAGGAGAACTTGGTTGGCAAGAAAAAGAGCACACGGCCATCGAATTACTCGTCGACGCACCCGCGGACTTGCTATTACTGGTTTCGCCTTGGTGTGGAATATCTTGCTGGATGGGATTTGGAACTTGTGCGACAAAGAAAAGGGAGGAGGAGTGCATGTTGACGATGAGCATGCAGGCTGAAGGTCCCATTGGACGTGCTTCCTACGTGTCATGGACCTTGCGAAATCTCCTTACTGGACGGAGCAGCAGCGGATGTGCTCTGACTGGACTTTCTTACTGGGTATTTTCTTACATAGCTCAAAGATTTCCTCCGATATGTAGCTTCCGAGTGGAGAGCCGGAAAAGTTCGAGGTATCCCACCAAGTGCCGTGGGACTAAGCGGGCACGGGGTTCGAGCCCACTGCATGTCTTTGCAGAAGATTGCCGCCTTCTCTAGCGGATAGTGAATTTCGTAGCCAGGCAGAGTTTGAGAAAATAATGCAAATTTAGCTGATGCCGAGGACAGTGGTTCACCCGTATTCGGTGGGATTTCATTGAGATGTCGATGAATATCCATCGCTCAGTGCGAGTGTCTGATGCAGTGAACCATAGAGACGCGAGTGCGAGAGCAGGCGGAACGAAGCATTCTCACAGTCTGATCGCTTATCACGGCTTATCAACTGCTCAATTCACATTCTGTTGGGTGGCTGGGCTCCATTCTATGATTTTTTGAGCGAAACGGTGTTCCGAAGGCGTTGCGCCGGTTCATCACGGCGCTGTGGGGTATTTCAGCGGGTCATCAGCGGACCGGGAGGTGGGGCATCGATTCCGCAAAATGGACACGCGCGCCGAAAAATACGGCGGGTGAGCTGCGAAGGCACACGAACACCCAAAAGTGAGGAGCATCGTACGAATGAGCCTTTTGATCGAATATTCACCTATTCGGGCGTGTAAGACGATAATGAAGCCTGTTCTCGTTCAAGTACTTAGGGTCTGGCGGCTGCTGGCCTGCACAGGTGACCGCCGACGGCTGTAGCTGAACATTGTCCCATAGAGACCATGCACAGTGCGATGGACTGGAAATTCCTCCTCGTGTTAGAAGTTGTCTTTGATAATCATCGGTTTTCTGCACGATGCAGTCGCAAGCCATGGCTTTTCATTCTGCGAGCGATGGCGGCTGAAGCAACAGTGCATCAGAGACAGCCTTCAGGCAATTGATGACGATTCCAAAATCCGTAGCGACAGTACGGGGGCTACGATCTCTCAGTTTAGAATAAATTCGCGTTGTTGGTCATCAAACCATTTGAGGCACTTGTAAATGCTTGATTTAAATTTCAAGGTGAGGCGACATCAAAATTCCATAATAGCATCACCATATTGCGGAAGGAGAAGAAGAGGTCTTTCTTTGGAATATGATAAGCCGGACGGCCCATCAAAAAAGCAACTTTGAATTTCTGAAAGCAAATAAGCCCTATTCACGGGCTTCCCCTTGGTTCTGGGGATCAGTTGTCGACCGAGGGTATTCTAAGCAAGGTTTCAACGCCGCACTCTGGCTGGCTAACAGGCTCCATCGAAATTCGTAACCGTGAGAACAGAAGAAGAGAAGGTGGCAGGCCTAGTCCAATAGGCTTTCGTACATGCTCTTGTAGTAGCGGCGTAGCTCGTCGGGGTGGATGGGAGGGATTGCATTGGCTGGGCGGTTCAGTTGGGTGACGAGATCGGCATTGCGGATGACGTGAAGTCCACAGTCGAAGCCGTTTGGCTGTTGAGGGCACTGCGTCATTCAGATGTCAGCATGGAGTTCCATTGCTTGCATCAAAAGCTGGGATACAATCTGTGATCTGTCTTACCTGTCGGGTCCTGGGTTCTGGAAGCACGGCGTCATTGCCCCAAACACATCGAAGAAATTCGTGGAGGATCTTCGTGGTTTCGGTTTTGTAGTTGCCGGCGACGATTGAATCATAAAAGTCGATGGTCTCATTCCGCCGACCAACAAAAAGCACCCAATGTCCGTTGTGGGAGACCGGTGCTAACCACAAGTCTGTGTTTTTCAAGGGGGCGAAACGCCTGCGCAGGATGTCTGGGAGCCGCTCATTGCGGGATTGCCGGAGGATGCCCGTGTCCCATGACGACAATAGGCCAACGGAGGGGTTGTTTGAAGCCAGATGCTTCAGGAGAACGTCGATGTTGGTATCGTTAAGCCAGCCTTGCGGCTCAAAGTTTGCCAGGGCCGTGTGGCGGTCGGTCTGGGTTGGGCCCGCAACGATCGCAGAGACGAGAGCATCGTCTGCTGTCAGGTCAATGACATTCTGAATGACGTGTCAGTATATTTTGCCAAGTCCACAACCCGTTTTACAGGTTAGTTGACTGTGCTTACGGGCTGTGCCACTGCACCTGTGGACTTGGCTGTGATGGCCTCCTGGTGGTGCTGCTCTTCCGTCTTGGAGGCGCCAGACTCGGAGATGGTAGGTTGACCAACAGGCTTTGAAGCATCCGGTTCCTTCTTGATTGGAATATCGGCTTGCTTGAGAGCTTGCCAGAGTCCAGAGAGATTGCCGGGCCGATGATCCGATCGTAGGGCTGATCGAAAGAGCGAAGGGGTGACTCCGGTTTCTCGCATCTGCGCGGCTCGGCGGGTATCGGATCGGCGAGGTGCTTGGCCAGGGACCTTCTCGTTGTCGGATGAACCACTCATTTTCCTTAGCAGATGCCGCTTAGCTTGAAATATGATGACGATAGCTGCAAAAACATGCGTGGCTGTCGGAGGAGGTGGATAATCAAAGAAAAGCGACTGGCAAAGAGAGAAAAAGGAGAAAAGGAGGAAATAGCGAGATGAGGATTCGTAGTTATGATATCTGACGATGCGGCTAGCTACCAGACGCCAACTGCGACTTTTAGTTCGCACTGTGCCGCCACGTCTTTGTGAGCTACATTCATTTGAGACTATGAATGAAGCGTGGGAGGTGTGTTGTTTATGGAGGTCATCTGGTTTCATAAGGTGTTGGGCCCTTTGACATGGTGTTCGACATGTCGCAAACCTGTCACTAAGGATTTCTGAATTATTTGTCACTTAACGAAATCAGATTCACAGCTTCATCTCGGGTGACCTGAAGTCGGATTGGCAAATTTCATCATCTATGTTTTGTGAAAGCAGGCAAGTCTGCAACCGGCCGAGCAACATACGGCGGGTAGTCGAGAGGCCGAGTGGTGCCTTCAGATAGCCAGCAATGTAACACGATCGGAAAACATCTAGAAAGAAAGATGTCGGATATGCCTTGCGATCATGCGATTGATGAGGAATATTTTCTTCTAAACAGTAATTTGAGCACTGAGGGAACCCTTCACGGGCAATACGGTGTGCAGAGAACAAATATTAAAAGCGTCGGCATGTTCGCTTTCTTTTCGTTAGCCGTGAAAGAATACTTAGACTTGAATCAGCCATGTCAATGGATAATGAACGATCAGTTTTGAGTGAGCAATCATGCAGTTCTAAATCCGCGAAGTCGTCTCCCTGAGTTAGATGGATCCTTGCTCAATGCGATCCATGGGTTCTCGGAAGTTCAAACTCTTTGTGGAGTCATCATACCGGTAGCTCAAAGTATTAATAGGTCAAATACATTCGGTACGAACTATCACCCAGAGAATTGGTGAGAGCTAATACCCATGAGGTATAATACATGCGCATCGGCTTGCGACTGAAGAAACCTGAACCTCAGGCCTTAGCAGCCATACTCCGATTGAAATCATTGTGAGACATTTCACTGAAGCGTAGGATGAGAAACTGCTGGGTAGAGCGCTGCTCTTCAGGAGAGCGCCGAATCATGCCCGAAGGCTTATCAATTTTCCACCAGCAAACTCCAACAATATACTCGATCAAAACAGCAACAACAAACGCACAACACAGCAGACAAACAGAATCGAAAACAAACAAACACAAAAGCAAAAACAAGCAAAAACAGCAGAACAAGTGCGCTGAGTTCACATGCATATTCACAGATATTCCAACACCATCTCCTCAACGCGACGTCTTGCTCGCTTGGTCATCACAGCTCTCTGGCCGGGAGGCAGAAGGTGTGCATAATGGCGCTTGGCGACTCGGGAGACGGCTTTTGAGGCAGCATCTCCTAGGGCTTTGGCCACCTCATCGATCTTGTCTGGGCCAAGCCCCTCCTTGCCAATACTGGCGGCTTCAGCGATGGCGGCGGCCGCTTTCTCTTCGGCGGCGGAGCGACGACGCGCAGAAGCCTCGGCCTTTTCCCTCGTCTTCTTGGCCAAGGCCAGCCCCGTCTCCCGAATCCTCTTGTACTTCTTGGTGGTCGGCGCGAGAGGGATCCCTGGTTGGGCAAAGAGGTCGCCCAGGACTCCGTCTAGAGACACGTCTGACTCGTTTCCTTCATCGTCCATCGGCGGCGGAGACGGGGTGCGGTTGCGCTTGTGCTCGGGCTCCGGAGAGAAGATGTGGTTGCCGTCGCGGCCGGGTTCGGGCTTGATCTGGCGGAGGGGAGAGGGCGAGAAATCTTGGGCCGCGGCGGCGATGGACTGGGCGGCTCTAGGCTTTTCGGGGTCGGTCTCGGGCTCGGACTGTGTAGGGGCGGGAGGAGCACGAGCGGGCAGCTTGGCAGGGCGGGCAGGAGCTGGAAAGACCTCCTTTACACGTCGTAAGGCGGCTTCGGCAACGCGTCTCGTGAGGCTTCTTGCGCGGTTCGCATCGACGATCTGCCAGAGTAAACCTCGGTTGGCTGCGACGGGTGACGGGGCCCAGAGGTCGGAAAGGGGGCGTCCTCCTGCATGACTCTCCCAATGCTCCGTAAGGGTCACCATTGGCGTTAGGACATCGAGGGGCGGCGGGTCGGTGGTCGGGCTGCAGTTGGGGGGGTGCCATCGGCCGTTAGGCCAGTGATTTCGGAGGAAGGCCAGATGGGTTTGCACCCTATTCTCGCGTGTGGTCGGCGTCACACCCTGGCTAGACAAATGGGTCGCGACACCAGTCGCATGATTCTGCGTGTGGTGGAGGAGTGCGGCAGCCTGGTGTCCGGTAATTGCTGGTGCTGCTGATGCTGCCCATTGTCCCAGATTGGCGTTCGTCGGATGTTGCAGGAAGGGATATCGGCTAATAGCGCTCTTTTCTGTATGAGTTTCCACTATTCTCAAGGTTTCAATTTTGTCTGAACTCACGAGAGACCGATTGCCAGCTGCGGGGTGGTTATGCTGCTGCTGCTGCTGCGGATGATGATGATGCCGTGGCTGCCGATGGTCCTGCGGGCCTTGCTGGTAGCCGTCATTCGAATCCATGGTGGTTGCGAGCAGTCGAGCAGATGAGAAGAGAATGGTGGAAACGACAAAACAAGAGTCAGGACAACGTCGAATAACAAAGAAAACGAACAGCCAAACACAGAACACGCGAGAAACGAGACGGACAGAGAGACGAAAACAAGCACGAGAGCTGCCGAGTAGATCAAAGTTCGCGATGTCGATGGTTCCCGAGCATCCCAAATCATGTCCCTTCCTCATTTCGTGACATTTCAATTTTTCCGCTGTCGTGTACCTGTGCGCACAGTGCGCCGAGCCGAAGCCCTTACTGTCAGCCCTACCCCTCTCTCTCGTTCTCACGATGGCAGGTGCAGTCGCGGGCTGCCCCAGAGCCGGTCCTTCCTTCCATCGTCGTGTCAAACTTGGGCAAGTGCGGGGAGTCACCACCGGTCTGCTTCGAGTCCTGGCAACCTCCCAGTTTCCCTCGTTCAACCCGCCGTCTTCTTGCAGGTCGCCGAGTCCGATTTCCTCTCGCTGTCGCAAACATCACCAGCATCGTCCCTACTACCTACGCGTGTAGGCAAACTGTGAGTGTATTTTCCACCTGATTGATTCCAAACAATTGCTGACTATTCCCAGTCCATCGTTACCATGGAGTCGTCCCACGACGCCGCCGCGCCATCCTCTCCGATCCAGGTCTTCCTGGAGCTCGACGATCCCGACGACATAGACGACCTTCTTCTTGACCAGCTCAATCCGTTGTCCAATCTCGGTCATGACGACGATCACACCCGCTCATTTTCCGAGTACTCTCTGGCCAACGACCTGCCGATGCCTGACGACCCCGTGCCCGACCCAAAGACCCTGGACAAGACCAACCCCGCCGCTCAAACCCTCGAGTGTAAGAAGGAGGAGGAGCCTGAGCCAGATTCCCCGTTTGGCACGCCCGAGCCGCAGCCCGTAAGAGACATCTCATGCGCTCCGTATGAATCCGCTAACCAAGCTCTTGCTAGATTACTCCATGGAATGAGCATGATACCCGCACGCTGGGCAGGTTCCTCCAGAGTGCCTACGGCCCCTTGCCTGTCGCTGCCATTGCCGAACACATGGGTCGCGACGTCATAGATACTACAGCAATGCTTGTGTGCGTGTGGCTGTCGGCAGTTCGGGTGTCCGAGGAGCGGAGCGCCCAGATTCCCTGGTGGGCCGGCCGGCCCGTTTTCAACTCCACTGGTTTCGGCCGAGCCTCCGTTTTTACACGGGAGGAAGGACGGGTCATGCTGCAATTTTACGATGCCCAGGGCCAGCTTGATGCAGAGGCACCGATTGAGAGTCCCAGTCAGGTTTACGATCAAGACATGGTTTGAACGGAATGGCGTGGTTGTGTTGTTTTGTTTCGTACTTTCGCGACCATATTCCAGCCAATGATATGGACTGGCGGCCCCCAAAAGGGATGTCCAAGACCACGTTTGATGTTAAAGCGCTGCACAGCATAGCTTTTGCTACTCTCCGTAGGAGCCTTTCGTAAGGACAATGCCTCATCACTTGTTAAGGGGTTATCATAGTGTATGCGGGAAATGGCCTTGACACTGGAGTAGCGCGACGTCAATCGTCATTTAACTGTCAACTACAGCATCTAGAATGGCGTTATTCAAGCTCTACTGATTGCTACAATTGCCGCTAGAGATCCGCTGTGGAATTCATAATTATCTTCCGCCTGCCGCCGTTTGCCCTCCACATAGTAAGCCATAGTCAAAATCTGTGCAGCGCTGCCTACCAATATATTCAGCTATCTCAGTGCCAGCCGATAAAGAGGAGCGAACGCAGGCTTTGTCGAAGATGCATGACAACTACCGAGACGCCGCGGTGACCGTGGTTCATGACAGTGGCCCCCTCGAGGTCCCGTGGACGGACGACGGAACTCCTTATATCGCCGTGGTCCTCTCAACCTAGTTCACCCGCGGATGGACGGCCCTTGAGCTCGCTATGTCCCCATGGGTTAACGTTCTCTTCAAGAACCCAGAGAGTGAAGATGAACGCGGCCGCTCATACGTGACCAAGGATCTCAATCGCGATATACTCGCTCATTCGCCGGCTACTTCTTCGCGCGCCTGGTGGCTCGCTAGCACTTGGATTAGGAGAATGCGCAGACCCATTAACGACGTCGGCGATATCCTCTCGATCCTCAGGTCACGCTCAACTTCAAAGCCAGGCGACCGTCCTATCATAGCCGCACTGCTTGCCAACGTACGTGATGTTATCAAACTCGCGGACAAGTCCGAGGCGACACTCACGGAGGAAATCATCAGATTCCTGGGCCGTGTCCCGCAGAATGCCCTACTACATGGCAAACCGACTATTGGGAACGAGGGCGAGCCGTGGGATCGGTGTCCTGCCAGCCTTGACGACATGCCCGCAGAGATCGTAGCCGACATGGAGAGTCAGCGTGCCAGCGAGATTGTGAACACCATTAACGTCAGCGACGATGGCGCTGTCGACGGAGAATAGTGGTGTTCAATGATCGCAGAAGCCGATCGCGACAAGACTCACCCATACGGCGATGATCTGCTGAACGACACCAAGGTAAAGCTCGCGCTTGAAGATTGGGAGCGGTGCCTGATTCTGCGTATCCCCGCATCAAGCAAGGAGGACGCAGCAATTCTCGTACGGCTGATGAGCATGGAGAAGCGATAGGAGAGTATCGAGCAAGGCGATAGGAATAACGCGAAAGAATCTTGCGCCTAGATCTGTTAATATGTTGGCATTATTCTTAATGAGAGAGGGGCTAGACTGCTGCGTAGTAGGTCTGATACCTATTAGCAGCCTGATAAACCTAAGGGCTAGCACTTTCTGAGGCTTAAGATAGGAATTAAGAGCTCTAAGTTAGTATTATAGTTAGCTATCTAACAGTAGGGTTTGCTAATAGAAGCTAGGAATTAATACGTAGTAACAGTATATTAGGGTTATAGTCTAGGTTATAGGTTATAGACTAATAATAAATTAAGTCTTTAGAGATTAAAGTAATTAGTCTTAAGCTTAATAAGTAATTTATAGTAAAAGTAAGCTAAGAATATCTTAAGAATAAATACTAAATTAATTACTAAAGAGCTATAGAAGTCTAACTATAAGCTAAGCTTAAAGTTATTCTATATATAGGTTCTAAATAGTATTTTTATTCTAACTACTATTCCTAACATACTGGTAACGACGGCTTCAAGTAGAAGCTGTTGAAATCCTAACATACTAGCAATAACAGCTTTAAGTAGAAGCCGTTGAAATCCTCACCAAAAATTAAGTGGGTCTATGCAGATAGGGGGTAGAAGCTGTTGTTTTCTAGTAGTGAAGAAGCTATTAAGATTTCCTACAGTAAAATATATAAAAGTAGGATATAATTAAAGCTTAAATAAAGGTAATTATAACGATCTAGTTCTCAGTTTAATACTTAGTAAGGTAAGTCTAGAAATTAATAAATAGCGTAGTTAATGTTTTTGTGATGCAGTCCTAAACCCTATATTAACTAGCTAATTATATAATAAGAATATTAGCTAAGCTAGAAAGCCTAACTAACTAATAGAATATAGTTAGAGAGGAAAGTAGATTAAAGAGAAAGTATATAGAATTAAGAGGTAGGAAGGTAAGGTTATAAAGAGAGGATAGGAGGAATTATTTAATAATAGTAGACTAAAGTAAGCTATCTATATAGGTAAATATAGAGCTATTTATCTATAATATATAGTATTCTATTCTAATATATATATTATGTTAGTATATAGTAGTAATAAATAAAGTTATAGTATATCTATAGAACTACTATTAGTTAATTACTACTAAGGTTAGGGGAAAAGTAGCTAAATTAGTTAGTAATATTCCTAGTATTATCTATAGCTAAGCTGATCTATAGTTATTTTAATACTTAGACCCTATAGTTAAGCTAGTTATTAATATTATACTACTTTAAGCAGACAGCTTATATTATTATATATGCTATTATATTTGCTGCTACATATGAAATATATAGGAGTATTATTAGGTAGAATATAGATAGGAGAATAATTAGTATAAGGGAGGTAATATTCACAAGAAAGCTACTGCAGTTAGGGATTTACTATAGATAATAGGGGTATTATACTAGTGGTTTTTCTTAATATAAGCTATAAGTAGATAATTTAAGGTAGCTTAGGGATAGATAGCTAATAAGTCTCTATAAAACGCTTTAAGTAGAAGCTTAGCTTAATAGGTAATAAACTATATTTAAGATCTTTAGAAAGTCTAAGTAGAACGTATAAAGATAAGCTATAATAAGCTAATCTATATTGCTAATAAAAGACTTAAGCTTAGCTTATAGCTAGCCTATATAAGATAAGTAGTATACTTAAAAGGGCTTAATACTAGCATACTCTTTAATATAATAGCTCCTATTAATAAAGATAAAGTTATACTTTAGGTAATATAGGTAATAGTTAACTACGTTCTAAATTAGGCTTAAGTAATATCTATACCTAATACTGTTAGGCTAGCTATACTATTTAAGGCGTAGCATATAGAAGCGTATATTAAACTAAGGAGGCTGTTTAATAACTGCATAGAGGATGATATATAGATAAGATATAAGGGTGTATAGCTATATCTATTATGCGTTTAGTTCTATATGCAGGAAATAGATAATAATAAGTAGCTACTATATAAACTAATACTATTATAAGGAGAGGCGTAGGACTTATTTAAGTAGATAGTAGAAGCAGCTAGCATAAAGATAGGGTATTTTAGGGTTAGGGTTAGGGTTAGGGTTAGGGTTAGGGTTAGGGTTAGGGTTAGGGTTAGGGTAACGAAAACGGTATAGTTAACGTAATAAGTAATGATA
>JAKMWZ010000305.1:0-60959 GCA_025328985.1 Colletotrichum sp. SAR11_239
TTTTTTTTTTTTTTTTTTTTTTTTTTTTTTTTTTTTTTTTTTTTTTTTTTTTTTTTTTTTTTATTTTTTTTTTTTTTTTTTTTTTTTTTTTTTTTTTTTTTTTTTGTGTTTTGTCAACACAACAGAATTAACGAACGTGACGCCTGGAATGGCTAGTCGAAGTCGTGGCGGGCCTGTCGAGCTGATGAAGGTGGGCTAACAGAATAAGGCCCGTTCGAAATGGGGGAAAGGGCGAGGCAATGCAGATGCAGCTGGTACGTGAAGCAAGAGCTGAAGCAGGCGCAGACGCGAAAGCACACACAAGAACGGGTAGCTAGGTAGGTAGGTACTAGGTCGAGAGAGGCTGCCGGGGAAGGAATCTGCAAAGCAACGAGAAGACTGCCTATGTAACGAACGGATGGTTGACCAAGAGCGTGTCGTGTTTCGAAGACTGGTCGGCCTGGGGGAGGACAGCGAACGGGGGGCGTGATCGTCGAAGGAGGTGACGAGGTTTAGGATTACAAGAGGGCCAAAAAAGGAGACCGGGGGGTGAATGTGTGTTGTCTGGCGTTTCGTAGGACAACACTTTTTTTTTTGGTTCACTCGTGCGAAAAACAACGAGGAATTGGGGTGGGAAGAGAGATCAGAGGAAGGGGGGAAAGGACGGGATGATGGCAGAAGGAGGGTGAGCCAAGGTGGTGGAGAGCGGCAATGGCTGGACGAGGCGTGTAAGGTGAGGTAAGGTCAGGTCAGGACAGGTCAGGCCCGGCGCAGGGTGTGAGAGAGGTACGCGGGTAGGTAGGTAGGCAAAGTACCTTTTGGCGTGTCGTAAGGTGAATGAGGTACTTTGGGCGTGCAGACTGCGGGCAGTTAGGTACGGCAAGGCAAGGCAAGGCAGGTCAGGTCGGCTGCAGAGTGTTCCCCCTCCCCTATGTAGGTGCTGTAAGGCAGGGCAGGTACTCGCTACTTGCTGGGATGGACGTGAGATTTGCAAGCTGGCAGCGGGGATTGACTGGGAATTGTGTGCGCCGCCTTCGCCTTACGTGGAAGAGTGGATGAGGATGAGGTGGTGTGCGAGGTGTGAGGTGGTGTGTTTCGGGGAAAGACACCTACCTCTATGGATGTGAGGCCTGGTCTGGCAGTACGAAGTGCGGATTGCGCCTGGCGATAGGACGGCCTGGGGGGGATTAAAAGTGAAAAGCCACGCGGTAACGACCCGAAAGACGATGTGGTGACTGGACGAGTGCAAGAAGACACTCCTGGAGGCCCAGCGTCTGCGGAAGGCGGGCACGAGAGACGACGACAGGGGGCGGGGCAAAGTGGCCGGCCGTGGAGCGAGGGACGTACTCCAACCTTAGGCGCCGCCGGGGAGGTACACGACGGAACTCTCAGACCAGGCACAGAAAGAACTCGGGCTGCTAGTTGAGATTGAGAAAGAAACCTAAGCACATGGACAGGCAACAGCAGGTAAGGGTCCGGCGGGTATTCGGGGTGGTAAAGTGGAAGTCAGGAAGGACGTGGAAGGAGCAGATGGGACATATCCGCGACGAGGATACCTCAGAACAGGCCTGAACACATCCTGCCTCGGGCACATACCCAGACAGTGAATGGGCGACTGACAACCTGCTGGGTGACTAAGGTACTGCGTAGACGGACACGCAAACAAGACAGGAGGATGGGATATGGACTGGAACAGACTGGACTGGAACAGACTGGACTGGACTAGACGGTTGGGATGGATGGATGGATGGCCATCAGATCGGAGTGAGTGGGTTGCTCTCCTACAGCAGCCGCAGTAAAGATGTACACTGCGGCGTGCGTCGTACATACGGCTTCCGGGCTGCTTAGATGGGGATTGATGCACAGATTTCCATGGACTATTTGCATCCTACATACTAGATGCCGATGCGGATACACATTCGGCACCCTTTTCTTCGACTTGTATGTTCCAAATCGTGCGCCTTTTCTCGTTTCTCCAAAGCTGCGTCTGCGGCCTCTCTAATGTAGAGGATACATGCCATTTGGATGCTGGGCATCAATCTGCAAATACGGTTGCTTCCTTGCGTTTTTTTCTCTCTCTCTCTCCCTCTTCCCTTGTTGACTGATTGCCTGGCTGGCGCTGGTACGCTAACGCTAAGGAAAAAACCGATGGCAGCGACCCAACCCCCGGACTGTGGATTTGCGACTGTGGATGTGCTTCGGGAAGGGCGGTGCAGGTTGCGTCTTCCCTGTCGAACTGTGCCTCTTTTTTAGGCCACTGTCGGTCGCTTGTGTTGTGCGCTGTGTTGTTCAACGGGCAAGGGAGGAAAGAACTGTTTTGCTGGGTTGGGTCCCGCCTTCTATTTTCCCTTGACTTTCCCGGGAACTGCGTCCAGGGACAGACAGGTACGTACCCTTTCCTTCCATGTCTCTTCCATTCTCAGTCCCCGTCCATCCACCTCCAGTTCCTCACAACCAGTTTGCGTCGGCCGCACCTTTCGACGACAGACAGTCCTGTCTGACCGGCATCGCCATAGAGAGAGTCAGGTACGTACACAAACAGGCAGATTTTCTGTGGTTCCTTTCAATTCTTGCTGCCCGGGAAGCTATTGTCCAAATTAATTCCCTATGATCCGGAAACATGACATTAATTGACATTCTGTACGCCCGCCCGACCGCACTCTGGGCTTGCTCGCCTCCCTCCCTCCCTGCCCGATCAGCTCGTCAGATACGTGGATGCATGGCACATCATGTACACGTACAGGAACACTTCCGAGTCCATGTCGTCTACGGATACATAGTGTGATAGTACGGCGCAGTAACCTCCCAACTGGGCAACCCTCCTAGCGCGCCGCCGCCCCCTTTGTCGTTGCGACCCGTTGGTTCCTTGGACAGCGTTGCAGGCGCAGAGAAGGACAAGACGTGGACGCCGCCGCCGCCGGTGTGTTGCGCGCGCGGGCAGCGGGATCTTCCTCCACTGGCCCGGGGGTTGATGTCCCAACTAGCAGTAGTCTCGACGGCCCATCAGAGATGGCGCGGGCACTGACTGTTCTGACTAGCCTGCTTTCGTGTTGGATCAGGATCAAAATCACTGACGAGTTTTCCCATCCCACCCGGCGATAACGACTGGCTTGTACTGGTTCCTGTGCCCGGCGGGCCGAATGTTGGATCGGTGTCTTTGTGCACGCGCAGAAGAAGAAAAATTTCCCACCTGATGAAGAATAACAAAGCATCAGCAAACAACCTCAGTCATTGAACAGGGCAAGATGGGAAAGCAACTGGACCCCCAAAGCTTGTTGATAATTAACGACGCCGTACGCAATTGAAGCTGATTTGCAGGTACCCATCCCGCCATCCCCCACCACCCACAGTTGAGTCTGCGAGTGTGGCTCTACTGGCCGTCACTTCGGGCTGATTACGAGGGTGAGCCTGTTTTGCCAAGGAAAATGACAGTGCGTCGCAGGCGTGCAGGCCAGGGCGTGTATTGACTCTTGAGGTGTGATGCAATGCAGAAGCAGCGGTATGCGCCGCAAAAGCCGGACAAACAAGGCGGACGAGTCGGAAAATGAGGATCCCATGAAGAAAGGAAAGAAAAGTGCTGACAGCACAGAAACCTTCGGACTGTTGCAGCTCCGTTCAAGACAGTACAGAGGCATCCCATCAACAAGCGTAAGAACAGGCCCAGCCTGCGAGGTTGGTAGGCAGCCGTTGGCAGTCTTCATCCTCGGCTCAGGCGCTGTACTTCATCTCAAGACGTGGTAAGCCGCATCCAAGCGTAGGGCAGACCTGGCAGATCGCCCAGGCGCGCTTTCGTGTCGAGCGTGTCGTGGCATGGCGTCGGCAACTCCCTTTCGACTGACCGGCCTTTATCTTGCGCCGGACGTCCGAGCAAGAACAGCACAGATTAACTGACAACCGCAATGGCAACTCCCGGCGCGTTAGGGCTTCTGTATGTCTCGTTTGCCGGCGTTCACCTGCCACCGCTTGTGTGCATGGGACTGGTTCATGAGATAAGGCCCTCGTCGGTTTTTTGGTTGTCGCCCAAGTGGCTTCATGGAGAAACAGTCAGATCTGAGGTTCGGTTTGACTAGGTCAAGGCCTCGACTGACTGACTATCCTCACACATGAATGGAACCTGCAGATTCCTCTGGTCACAATAGTGTGCGAGTGCAACACCAAACATTCGTGTCGCAAAGGTTGGCGTGCTCAGGGGTGTACAGAAGACTCAGTGGAGGAGTGTAAGCCGTATTTTTTTGTTCTTTGCGTGGGGCAGTCATCAGCATACGACGCAGTCAACACGCGGGGGGACACGTCAAGTCGTCCCTCCCAGTGGCTGAGTCCTACCTAGCGTGGAACCGCGAAGCCGCAACCTTCTGGTTGGATTTGGCGGTGGGGAGGGGATGCCGGTCGGGAGGTACTGAAATGCTTGGTACCGTATTGCGGCATCGCAGACTTTGTGGTGCGCCCGAAAAAAGGACTGAAGACAGGCTCGGGAGCCCACCTCGGGCGTCCAGCTCGGGGATGCAGTACGTACCGGAACGAACGGCAGCCACTAATTGGTTTTCTTCTCTGCAAGTCGGACTTTCGAATGTTCGTCGAATTTGACGAGATGCTTCGCTCGACAGGCGGGACGGCGGGCTGACCGTTGCTGATTGCAGACGGAGCGGGCGGGCTCCGACTCGCCGTGGCGAACCGATGGGACGGCATGGGAGCCAATGGGGCGGTTGCAGAAGGAATAAACCAAAGTAAAAGATAGATTTCGACAATTTCACGACGAAATAAGGTGTCCCAAGGCAACGCTTTCGCTTGAATTGAGTTTGCTTGGCAATTGCAGAATGTCCACCAGACGGGATGGATGTTAATTTGTCTCCAATGTGTCAGGGCGCCCGGGAGGAGAAAGGGGAACATCGCTCCTGACGTGAAATGGGAACTTTGTATGAAGTGGATGACAGATAAAGAGCCCATGGCAGTTGAGGCGATAGCGACCCAGGCCATACCTGCCATCGCCATCACCTGCCTTCCTTGAAAGTACCTTCTGTCTCGTTTGACAGTTCAATTGCCCGCGGGGAAAGGTGCGACGGGAGTGTCAGCAGCTACCTGATACAGCCGCACACCCTCGCGGTTCCCACAGGTAAAGAGCCAACAGTCAGCTGCTCGTCTCAGGGAAGGCGCGTTGGAAAACAGATGAACAGGTTAGGTCTTGCCCCAGCTGGCGAGACAAAGCTGAGGCACCTTAGCTGAGAAGGCACACATGGCAAGATGCCAGAGAGTTCTTTCCGTCTGAACGCGGTCCTGTCTGTCCTACGACGAAACAATCGCGATCGGGTAACTGTCGCGGATGTTCCAGCGTCGCTTCAGCGTTGGAGACCTTCACCCAAATACATTAAAACGGCCCGACGACTACCCATATTCATCCTCCATTTGTTCCAGGTTGGCTCCGTTTGCCTTCCATTTCCGCCGCAACCTCGCCTGCCATCAACAACGGAGAACGAAACAGGCCCTTGGAACATGACGGCACCGGTCTACCGTTATTGACAAGCCTCCGCCGTGCGGTTCGGAGACGTCGAAATATCGACACCGGCCCGCCAGGAGGAGGGATTATTCCGGACGATTCAATCCCAGACCATGCCAGAGACACCGAGATACCTTTTGTCATGGAGACAATCTGCCCGCCCAGCTGTGTCAAGTGAGCCAGGCACTCGTCATTCCTCTTCGCAGCTTTTTCCTTCCTTTCATCGTCGGCCGAAACACCGCATAACTTTGCTCGGAGTCCTTCCCAACTCGATAACGGCCGTCCCACTGTTGTACGGCCTCTTCCATGGTTTTTTTGGCAATAGCATGAGATGGTCCGGCGCCAGCGTGCAGAACCACAGATTCCCGCTATGCTTGCGACCCTACCGGCTTTTGGGTCTTGACCAGTGAGTGGATCGAATCCCCATCCCGATTCCCCGTTCTACCTGGCTGTGCCTGATGTTGGTGTCCACTTCCCTGTCCCCGGCTCACAAAGCCGCCAAGACTGCCATCCGGGATACAGACAATGTTGGACATCCAGCATCGCACCAGCATGGGCAAAAGGTGCCGCCCCCGAGAGCAGACGGTGTGCGGGCTCCAGAGATCAAGACCAGAGACCACATTGCCGCGCATAATATCACTTCAATATCATCGCATCATACGCCATGACCATTCGCATTCCTATTGTCTGTCTATCAGCCATCGGAGCCGACCCTTCTTCGCAGGCATCTCTTCGGGACTCCTTCCGTTGCTCGGAAACCAGGCCCGACGAGATGGATGCCGACAAGAAACAAATCACCTTCAATTCCATCTTCCCAGACAATTCCGCAACTCCGGAGCCTCCTCTCCCATGACCCTTATCTCATCATCTCGGTCCGCGCCTGGCTTGGGGGCCTACCACTCTGTGCATCCGACAGAGGATCGCTAAGCAGATTGGCATCTCGCTCAGGTCCAGAATCAGAATTCGGCTGCACCAGCATTGTTGGATCTTCGATCGTCAATCCCCAATACCCATAGCACTTTAAGGCCGCTCCACCCCTGGCAAGTCAAAAGTGGTGCCCCCGAGTCGGCACCCCAAGAAACAACATCCACAGGCCCCTAGGTTATCCCACATTCCCACAATGCTTTTTATTCCGAACATGATGGGCGCGAACGGCGACACCGCCAGCTGTTCATACACTGCGTCGTTTGGCTGGCGGTTGTGCGATCGCAACATTTTCTGTGCCTCCGAAGCCTTTCGGCTCTCTGTCAACAACACCTGGAATGTCGCTCGGGCGTACTGCAGGTCGTACAAGGTACGCTGCAGTCCTTCTTCGCTGTGCCTTGATAAGGGGCCTGTTGTGCTGCAGCAGACTCGAAAATCTCGAAAATCACCTCCACTGTTATCTATCTTCGGAACGCCGTCTACAAGGCAAGCCTGCAGAAGGCGGCACAGCAGTGGATAGTGCTTGGGAAAAACGCGCCAAGAAAAGCCAGGCACAGAACACCCAATGTCACCATACGCGTGTTTACGGATGCGCCCGGATAGATAGACCACACGGTTGTCAGCAAGCGGAACGAGGTCTCAGTGGAAAACGAACCGGACTCCCGGCGAGGGTCAATTGGGCCGCCCCATTTGTCAGTCCGCCCCCTGGTCTTCGGCCTGTTTGGCGAGCCCGGCCGCGGGATTGCAAATCAAAGCTCACCAAGCTCCCCTGCAGCGTTGTGCTCTTCTAGACGGGCACAGCGAGTGTTGGTCGGTCCCGGCTTTTGAGGACCAGCATGGGAATAGAGTGCAGCGGCCAACCAGTGTTGCCCACTGGTGCTTCTTCTCTTTCTGCTCAACTCACCTTCCGATAGCACGCTTACGGATACAGTACACGCAGGCACCAACGACCCAAAGGAGAAGCATCAGGATTTGGCTGTCTACTCGCCCATGTGCTGCTGCAGCTCAACCTTGGAAGGGAAATTAGCAAAAGACCATCCAAGATGCCAAGTTGTGGTGTGGTGCTTCAAGAGGTGTGCCGCGAATCCCTGCAGAAAAGTTGCCTTAGCACCAAACTTAGAGACAGCTTGATATAGCCCCTGGCTCGCCCCTGGGCTGCCACTCACTGCAAGCCTGGCCAAGCCGTATTTGGCCCTAGCAGCAATCATTCAGCTCTTCTGGTAGGGTGGACAGGCCCTGTCATCAGAGGAGCGTCATACTGTCATCGATCAAATCATCGTCTGTGCCACCTCTCCTTCTTGACTCGAGCGGCAGCCGGGCCTGAATTTTTGAGAGACAGACAAGACGCTAAACATTGATGAACACCCGCTGTGGGCAGATTAGGCCTCAGGGGCTCAAGTTCCAAACTTTTGTTTTGCTGTTTTTGTTGTTGTTGTTGTCAGCTAATCATGCTAACCCAAGTAAGCTGTACTAGGTTCCTCGATTCTTTTTGATTTTTCAAGGTCCACGCAACTTTCTTCTTTGCGTTCCCTCGAATCCTTTACGCCCAATTGTCATTATCATTCCCTCGGCTCGTCAGGCTGCAGAGGTACAGAATAATCGTACAGTAGAAAACCAGAGTCCAGAACAATCTCACTCCCCCACCTCTCCCGAATCAAACCCGCAAATAACGGGACGCGAACTCATTCTCGAGAGGTTAGCCCCTGGTTCGTCTCTATTAAAAAATCGACCAGGGCATCGCTGATGAATGACGCACTGGATGCTACCGCGTCGATGTACGTACCGCTTTAGGGCGCGCCATGCCGCGCCACAATCAAGGATCCCGGTTGATTATTTGGGCTCCTAAGACTTCCAAAGGTCCAAACACAGGCGGCGTCTTCGGAGAGAACGCCACGAGTGCCTAGCTCAGACATGTGCCTCCACGCCGCCCCCAGGACAGTTGAGGCCGTTATCAAAACCCGTCAAGCTCGAATATTGGTCTGCCATCAGGAAAACGGCTGCATGGCTAGCAACAACGGCAGCGGCGAGACATCGCGGGGGAGAGGCTGAGGATCGGCAGGTCGTCAGCGGCCAGCCGTACACCACACCGGGAATACGAGTACGCGCAGGCGACTGTGGCACAAGACAACAAGCTTACCGCCAGTCTCGCCGCATGTGTCTGCACGACGGACCCGGATCTACTGTCACGCCGTACCTGAGTGTTTCCAGGTGATTAAACTGCACAAGAATGGTTCTTGAGCCGCGTTTATTGGCCGAGCATCAAAACACCACCCATCGATCCACGGTAGCCATCGATTTCTCTCACAACCGGGATGCCGAACGATAAACACCAGCGCCCGTGTACCTCCTGAATGCTGCATGTCGGCAATGCCACATTAGCCGCATCCGTGGGCGTAAGTACGACGGACGTGTCTCACATCAACCGGAGTTCAATGGGAAAGGGGACTTTGACAGCCAATCTGTCACTCTATTGTAAGCCAAAGCCTTGGAGCATCAAGACAGCTCTTGACATCCCAGCGTCTCGGGCCTAGGTATTGATTCCCAGAAACGGTCGCACTTTCCTTTTGGCAACTGCCGACAAGCCAAATGATACGGGGCAGACGACTGCAGCAATCCATCTTGGATGAGCCAAGTGGCGTGCGGTTCGGCTGGCTACAGACAGACGGATCTTCATGGAGGATCAGCAAATTGCACAAGAGTCGTCCATTCCGCGCGGAACCATTCAACAAGCCACCGAATGGCGCATGGCATCCCTGCTTCGGCTCGTTGATGTGGGGATGAGGTTCGGCCGGTTAGGAAGAGACAAAGAAAAAAAGAAAAGAAAAAAAACCAGCGCCTGCTTTCCTGCATCACGGCTCAGCCGACGTTCACTGGCGAGAATTGAGCTTAACTCTAACTTCCACCGACGATTTGATTTCCTTTCCGGACTGATTAAGCTGTCGTGGCAAATGGCGAAAGGCTGGGGCTTGGTAGGGCCGGCAAGATCCAAACGATCATCGCGGTTGGTTCAGAGGAGGAAGCGTCATCTTCGAATCTATGGTTTCCAATGAGATGGTTTAGATCCGACCAGGACGGCCCAAATTCTCCGGGCGGACGGCCGGGTACCTTGCTCTGGACGGGGTATCGTGTTTCGAGGTCGCAATACCGGTTGGCGAGCAGCCGCTACGCGAGAACCAATCCCTGGGGTCATGCCCAAACGTATGCAATGGCAACCCTGTACGGGTACCGGCCGTTTTTTTCAGCCCCCATATTCCGTACTTCTTGCTCGCTCCGGGACATACAAAGCGAGTACCAGCTCGAACAATATGCCATTTTGCCTCCCATTTCCCATCCTTCTGTCGCGATAAGCACGCTAATAGCACGGCATGTCAGAGACCCGGCTCATTGCGAAATGGACTTGATTGGTTGTCGTAGCGTCTCGAGCATGGTGGTTATGCGGGTGTGTTGCTTGGCCTCGCCTGCCTGCTTATATCGCCCCCGATGGCGAGTTGTCAATAGCCTCTAACCTCCTAGGCCACAGGCTTTGCCGCTGGGCTGCAAGTTGGGTAGCGAGGGGGGACTTGCTTGGTTGTTGAGCAATGATCACAGCTCCAGGGCTGCAGCTCATCATCTCTGAACCGTGGAAGGACCGCATTGGTGTCTTCATGTTGCATGACTATCATTGACCTGTCGGTGTACGCATCCTCAGAGTACAATGGGGTATTCTCAGCAGAGTCGGGGGATTTCAACATTCCGGACCGTCAAGGTGTTTTGTCTCCTGAGTTCAGAGTGGTGGTGACTTGTCTCCGATGGTCTGATATTTGTCCGAGCGGCACATACCCAGGAGGATCACGGCAAGCCGGGCTACGTCTCGCTAGGAGATTATAGGAGCTGCGCAGGGTTTGAGCCGGGAAAATGTGGTCGAATCGTTGAAGATGAACGCGCCGAGTCGTCGCTTGACTGCCTCCGGTGTTGTCGTCTAACCATGTTGAGAGCAGCTGGTAACACAAGCTTTTCGATTCCCGTCTTGGGAAGGACGGAGTTGGAAGTTATACCATTCCGAGTGAGTGGCAGATTAGTGACAACAGCACAGTTTCCCTGGTATCATTACCCTCATGTCACTATTGTGTCAGAAAAATGGTTGCTACTGCCCAGGACCACGACTATCTGTGCTTTACTATGACGTCCCAAACGTGGGAGCAATCTCTGAGGAGCATTTGCTAGTTCAGGTAGACGTTGTGGGTAACCTTTTTCGCTCCCATCTCTTCTAGCGTTGCGGCATGCCATGCGATCTCGCTCGGACGGTGCGTGACGGCCTTCAATGCCGTCCAGATAGCCTGTGCGGCTGTCGTCCCATCGTGAGATCGACATTGCATGTCTGTGTGCGGGATATGTAGGTTCGAAGTCTTTTGAACGTATTGTATGAGTCTGTGTGCTTGTTTGATATCGTTGCTGGTTTGAATCAACATCGGGTCAATGGCTTCGGCTCAGATGCTTCGGAAGCCTCGCTTTAAGAGAAAACTCTGGAATTTTCCCGGAGAAGATCCCACGACGCAAACGTTGAGGGGACTTTACCTTTTCCAGGTCCACCAACTTGAAATAGAAAGCTCCCTTATGACCACGGCTTGTATTCCCGGTCATCTGATTCAGGGCCGTCTAGTTTTGGGAAGCGTTTCTGACTCGGTTATGTGTCATTTCTTTATTCTTTATCTCCGAGGACATCAGGTACAAGTTTCAATAACACCAGCTTGGTGAAGAGAGGGAGATCTGTACAGGTGCGAACATATGGCATTCAAGCTCTGTACGATGATACGAAGAGGGGGAGCAATCTTGGCTCTTGAATGAGCGAGAGAGACTCTGCCGCCGCACAAGAGTGTTGCCGCATGATGTTTGGACAACGAGATGTCGTGGACAGGTAACTCAGTAAAGCTTGATCATCTCCACGGCCCCAAATCCCCTCTCCTGACCCAAGAAACTCCCAGTCACGTTGACAGAACCCGCGTAAACCGTGTCACTAAGTTATCCTGAAACACATATCTTCTGGTCACTTCGCAACGACTGGACTTCTAGCACGTCGCCGTTCTCAAATTTAAGTGTCCAATTCTGAGGGTAAGTGATGTTGGGCTTGGCCGAGGTCCACGGGCCACAGCCACTGCCGCCGGCTTCCATGTTGAAGGTGATCACATACTGTGACTACTCGCTATCTCTGACGGTTGCGGAGCGGTAGGTGTCGAGAGATGGGCTGGAGATTAAGTCGCTTGCCGTGGATCCCACGCCGCAGGTGCTGACTGACACTGTGAATTCAGGGGCGGCGGCGAGGGAGGTGTTTTGAGGGGTGGCGTATTGGAGATTGTTCCAGTATTCGAAGGAATCCAGTCCCAGAAGAGAAGACTTGCAGACATTGCCCAGAACGTGAGATAGGGCGAGGTATTGGGAGCCCGAGGTTGTTATTAGAAAGGAGCTGGTCCAGTAGGAGCCGGTGGTCTGGTCCGAGAAGAGGTTGCGCAAGGACGAGATTCGAGTCTTGGTTATCATGTCAGTGCGTGCCTTGCCAGACGGGCCTTATTTTGTAGTAGTCTTACGTTCAGATACGTTGAGTGAACATTTGGTCTGAACATCTCCGCAGCACCGCCGCCGAGAATCACGGACAGGATCAAGATCCAGGACATTGTGATGTGGGGATGTTAGGGACCGTTGTAATACTCAAATTTCAGCGCAGTGATTTTATCCAAGCTAACAGCGCAGGCCTAATTCTTCCTTTATACTTGCTCCTTATATGTAAGGGCATGCCTTACATTGAGAGTGGGCCCAAGACACTGGTCCAGGTTTTCCTGCCCTGCAGACATTGACCGTCCGCTTCAGCTCTTAATAGAGGTCGGGCACTCATGCAAACCGGGCATGGATACCGTTAACTTAAAGTATGAAACCTGGCAGAGTTGTGAGCTCACATTCGTAGTTGTCCGGACTCATCCGCCGCAGGGCCTTTCCCCGGTTCCCTTTCTTTCGGGGTTTTGGGAAGGTCGCGCAGTCAACTCACGATGCAGACCCTTCTTTTCGGGTCCGAATCTGGAGTATCGGGACCTGTATAATGATGGCAGGCCTTCATGGCTCTGCAATGCTACTACTTTGTTCCTACAGATAAGAACAGCATTGCAACACCGCGAGACCCCCGCTTCCGGGGGTACGTGTTGTTCCCCGCGCAACTTTATCAGGCCAAGACGACCACTCAGGGACTGAACGGCTAGATTGGCTTCATTGTAGCTAAGATTGACTGTGGCTGTCATCTCAAGTTGTCTTTCAGCTGATCATGGGTTCGTGGACAGGATGTTCAGGCAGGGGGGCTCAACGTTGCTGGGTTGCAGACCCTCATGCGACAACAAGCCAGATATTCGTCATCTCCAAGCCACAACAGAGTCCGGGAGCATTCAATAAAAGGCGACAGCTAAAGATTTTACACACATGCGCGCGGCTTGACTGCGCATTTTCTCGTGTTCATGTTTTTGGCGCCGGCTCGGGCTGTGCATAAGCACCGAGGCGTGTTAAAGAGGAAAGAAAGTCCCGAGCACCGTCCTACCATCAACTTCAATCATATTTCTGCAATTTGGCATAGTAGACCCAGTAAGGATCTTGAAAAGGTCCAGGCTCACAATTTAAGTCTAATCCCACAGTGGAGTATAAACGATGCTATGCTCCCAGTATCTCCGCTGAGATATGTTGCCAAGGTAGCTATTCAACTAGCAATCAACAATCAAATTAAGACAAAGAGAACAGTAAAGAACGACAAGAACGACAAGAACGACAATCAAGATGTCAGAAATGCAGAAACCTCCTTCAAAATATCATTATGATCCCTCGCTCGCTGCTGCAATCACATTCGCCGCCTTATTCGGCATCAGCAGCGTCCTCCATGTCTTCCAAACCATCCGTGCGAGAACATGGTATTTCATCCCATTCGTCGTGGGCTCCATTTGTAAGGATTCATCTTCGTCATTGTGTTGCAGAGATTGTTTGGCTGACTTTTCTACAGTTCAGGTCGTCGGGTACTCAGCCCGAGCAGTCAACGCAGCTGAGACTCCGAACTGGTCGCAGATACCCTTCATCATCCAAACCCTTGGGCCGCTACTCGCCCCGGCGCTGTATGCTGCCTCTATCTACATGCTGCTAGGTCGCATCATCAGCTCTCTCCGTGCCGAGCATCTGTCCTTCATACCCGTGAGATGGTTGACTAAAATCTTCGTGTTCGGGGATGTGCTCTCCTTCGCTTTTCAGTGTATAGGTCAGTCTTCTGGTATTCGCGGTAGAAATTTCATTCTGACTTGTCGTAGGAGGAGGCATTCTTTCCGGCGCAGACGACAAAAGCGGGATCGATCGCGGCCAGGACATGATCCTCGTTGGCCTCGGCATCCAAATCCTCTTCTTCGCATGCTTCATGGCGTCAATCTCCGTCTTCCACTACCGCATCCTGCGACAACCGACAACGCTCAGTCTTGCAGGGGTTAGGCCCTGGAAGGAATACGTCTTGGTGCTTTACTTCACCTCATTGCTCATTCTCATCCGATCCATCTTCAGGGTTGCCGAGTTTGCTGAGGGGCAGACGGGTACGCTGCAGAGCAACGAGGTGTACCTTTACTGCCTGGACACCGCCCTGATGTTTCTGTGCTCAGGGGCCTTTAATGTGTGGTTTCCCGGTCGCGTTGTGTCGTCTTCTGTTGATAAAGACGTGGACGACCTGAGGCTTTCTGAAATTTCCGAGCAGCTGAATCACAGGGCTCATCACCAAGGCGTGTGAACACCGGAAGAGACTTGGATATCATGGCAAAACTCAACGATGTATAACTGATGATTTTCCCTACGGACTTTGAGACACAAATCCCCCTTGAATAGATAACTGTTGATCGCCAATATGTAGAGATCCATGGGTGTGTTAGTATTGTAGATGTTGGTAATATAGAGAGTTTACTATCCGGGCGGATACTTCGAGCTATCCGGGCGGGTAGTAGGTATCGACGATAATATGGATAACAACGAAGACAATGGTGACAACGATAGGAACAGGGACGATAGGAGCGACAGGGACGACAGGGATATTAAGTTATTAGTATAAGATAAACTGTTTGACTTATTATAATAGTCATCCGACCAATTAGCCAGAAGTATCCGCCCGGATAGCAAAACTCAACATAAAACTTGCCAATTATCAAGTGTTCACCCGGTCAACCGCTGAAGTAATTCAAACGTTTGCAGCTCTATGAGATGATCCTTATACACTACCAACGTAAGCGCCATCGTCGTAGCTACTCGTCCTATCCACATAAGCCTTTTTCTTCCAACGAGATTACTTCTCTGGCCATCTGTGCCGACAAGGACGTGTCCCAAATGCCTTCCTCGTGGAGTCCTGTGGTGACAAGCTCAACGGCTTGTCTCCTGAGAATTGGTACTCGACAATTCATGGCTGTGTAATAAAGCGGCGGGATTAGACCCATTTGAGCAGAGTAACTGAACCGCTGAGTGCAGTGCCTCGATGTCACATGATTTAGTGGTACGGGTAACATGGCCTCCAGGATATCTTTTATCGCCGACAAAATGAAGACAAAGTTGTCTGTGTAGCGGTCGAAGATCGATTCGTCCGTTGGATAGAGACTGGTTTCGACAATGATGAAAGCCATCTCGCGATACACCGGTAGGTAGCTGTAGGCAACTTTGTCTTGATCCCCAATAAAAGGCCACATTTTCTTGGTATAGGTACCGAAGGTCTTTGACCAGAATGCGAGGTCATTCCTAAGACGTTTCTGACTACCGAGCAGGTCGAACGTTGTGGCTGAATTGTAGCTACTTTGTCGACTCTGTTCTTCTAGTGCGTAAGATCGAAATAAAAGTCTATCCATGCTCTGACGGGCATGAAGGATATCTCGAAAAGCAGTGGGCACTTCGGTATCATGCCAAGAGGGAAGTTTTCGAGAGTAGTGACCCTGGGAAGAGTTTGTTTTGAGGAGAGTTGTCTGGATATCGAGCCAAGCCAGGGTTTCGGCGAGAGACTCATCGGCACAGTCTCGAAATGACCTCGACCCGCTCGAAAGACCTGGAGTGAGAAGGTCCAAAAGTCGAAGGCCGTGCCGGAAGTGAACGTAACCATCTTCATAACGCTCCTGCATGAATTCTAAATAGATGAATATGATGCAAACAACAAGAGAAATGCGCACGGATTCCGGGCGTCTGTTGCATAATTGAGGTCGAAGCAGACCAATCGCCTTGTTGTAGTACTGCAAGGCCAACCGCTTTTGGGTAGTGATATTGGATAACTCGGAGTCCTCCGATTCGACTTTGCAGCAACACGCATTCGCAATCTCCATCCTGTGGGCGGCACCGAGTGCTAGCACAGCATATAATACCGCTGGCTCCGTTGAGCTCGCCTGAAGCACCAGGGTTTCCCAGAACAGAGCACATGTGAAGACCCCGGGTAGCTTGCCGGTGGTACGGCGAGCGAACCACTCAAATTGCCTGTGCTCGTCATGACTGAGGCTCAAGGCACCAGCACGTGTATTATGACGCGAGATTGAGGATGGTTGTGCCAAGGGATGTGCTGCGTGACTGGATGCAAGGGAACGGAGCCCGCCTCCGCCGCCCCAAATGCCGTACCCATCGCAGGTTCTGCCCGTAGACAAGCATCTTTGGCAAGCTGGCCTGTTCTCATCACATTTGACTCTTCGGATTCTGTGAGACATTTAAGTCATGGTCCGGCGTTTTATGAGCCCTTCCGAGGGAGACTTACTTGCAGGTCTTGCAGCCAGACTTGACCCGAGATATTGACATCCTGGCTGTTGGCTTTCTCGATCGATTTCGGCCTGTATTCATGACTGTACATTGACACAAACCACTGATGCTAAAAGTGACATGACGGGTGGCGCTTTCGGGATTACAGTAGACCAACGAAAAATCTCCGTCAAATTCAGGAGTGAAAAGAAAAAGAGACACGAAGTTCTCCCCCTTCACTTGGTGAGTTCGGCGGAGATGCGCCTGTGCTAACCCAGAGAGTCATGGGCGAGTCAAGATTCTCCCGCTTACTTCTCATTGGCTGGCTCGCAATTGTTGCCTTACGATTGGTTCATCTCTTTAAACAACGGTATCCAGGATCGTGGGACTGCTCCTCCCCCACACCACCCGACAGGGATCACGAGTCTGATGCAATGACATCGCATCAACATGTGCGACTACGCCTTTCGTGAGGTGGCCTTGTGCGCCACTCCAGGGTGGGCTCCGGGACATCACAGTTGAACTTGATCAGAACTAGGCACTTAGGGCTCGCTCTGCTATGGGTAAGCCCCAGCTTTCTGAGAGTCTCCTGGCCCGAACTCATCCGTCTACTATTAAGAGGCCGCTGTTGCTTCTTCCACATCCCGATATCCTCACGTTTTTATTTATCTTTCCTCAGTGCCCACTCACTCACCTAATTTCTTCCTCTCTTTCTTCTACATCAGTGGTTTACTGGGAAGCAAGCAAGATGTCAGTCGCTAGCATAGAGAATCGCCTCAGCAATGATACCCCCAAACGAACGAAAATATGTGTATACTGCGGCTCGTCTACGGGTTATAGCCCAAAGCACATGGAAGCCGCTCGCAAGCTCGCTCAGTTGATGGCTGCCCAAAACTTTGATCTGGGTAAGAAAGAGGCGCTCAATCTCAAAAATACATCATCAAAATGCTTACGAGACTCATCTAGTCTACGGAGGTGGCACAGTCGGACTCATGGGCGAGTTGGCCAAGACCCTCGTGTCCATTTCCGGACCGGAAGCAGTCCATGGCATCATCCCCGAGCCCCTGGTCAAGTTTGAGCGCGACGATAGCTACCGCAGCATGTGTGCCGAGAAGAAGATGCCCATCCCGGACAAGATGACATATGGCCGCACCACAGTTGTGAAAGATATGCATACCCGTAAGCGTATGATGGCCGAGGAAGTTTTTGCGGGTGGTCCAGGATCCGGCTTCATTGCGCTCTCGGGAGGATACGGGACTATTGAGGAAATTCTTGAAGCTGCCACATGGGTTCAGTTGGGTATTCACTCGCGGGGTGTTTGTCTTCTGAATATCGATGGATTCTTCGATGGAATTTTGAAGTGGGTTAAACAGGCTGTAGAGGAGCAGTTCATACGCCCAACCAATTCTGCTATCATCGTGACTGTGCAGACGCCCGAGGACGCCATTGACGCACTCCTACATTACCGAGTTCCAACATCCATATTGCAACTTGATTGGAGTCGAATCTGAGCTGATCCTATATGAGAACTCTCGGCTGTGGCTATCCTGAATATTATAGACACAATAGAAACTCTCTACTCAAATGCGCAGACTTCGCCGAGAGGACTGTGACTTCCAATCTCGAGGATGCAGAAGGTACATCCAGAACTCAGATCCAACTTTACAAAGTTCGTAGGCACGTGCTTCATGTACAAGAGAGTACCGAAGGCGGGCACAAAGCTTTGCTGGATCTCTTCGATTCCTTGGAGGGCGGGGTTCTTAGTGAACTGCAGCTGTGCGTCCTTGGAGAAGATCTCCGGTTCCATGGATACCAAGAATAGGCCCACCACCAAGGGCTGTGAGGAGGGATAAAGCCAATGTAGTGCCGCTGCCATCCCCGCCTGCGGCGTCATGACAATAATCCCGTAATGGGTATCCGGGAGCTAGGCTATGCCTGCGGAAGCTTACCATTGGTTTTCCGCCTGATGAAGCCCTAACCCAGTATTCGTACTTAAGTCGAACTTTCCGGGCTCTCCCTTTTGTGCCACACCGACCGTCCATCTCTATAACTTCCACCAAGCCTTGACACTGCGAACATGGCTCCAAAGAACCGCATCATCATTGACACAGACCCGGGTTAGTGAACATTCTGAATGCTGTGATCAGAGTTCTGAGTCTCTTCTTGATAGGTGTCGACGACATGCTGGCCATTCTTCAAGCACTTTCGTCATCTCCAGAGGATCTGGAGGTGGTCTTGTTGTCCGTCACTTACGGCAACGTTCCTGTCACCAGGTGAGTGATCATTCTGATGCCAATCGCTCGACTTTTGCTAACCAAACAGTTGCCTTCGCAATGTCGTCGCTCTCTTCCACGTTCTCGAGAAGGAGATGGCATGGCGGGAGGCCAACGGCAAACACTTGGGTTTCGATGCGCTCAAGGCGTTCAAGCCGCTCGTCGCAGTCGGTGCAGCGCATCCGCTTGAGGAAGACGAGCTTGCTGCAGACCATTTCCGTGAGTAATGAAGTCAGAGTACCGAACAATTGCTGAACAACTTACAGATGGTGCTGATGGTCTTCATGGTGTCCACACTGAGCATCCTCATCTCACTCCAGGGGAGAATTGGGACGCCGCCTTCCATGGAGATCAGCAGAACTTCTCATCTTCGCTGTTCATCCCATCCAGAGAGCCCGCCTACAAAGAGATTCTCCGCTTGTTGCGCGAGAGCCCTCCTAACTCCATCACAATCGCTGCCATCGGACCGTTGACCAATCTAGCGCTGGCGGCCGCCGAAGATGTAGACACTTTCCTTCGCGTCAAGGAAGTTGTCGTTATGGGAGGGGCAATTGACTTGCCAGGCAACATCACGCCGATGGCCGAGTTCAATACTTATGCAGATCCAGCTGCAACGGCCCGAGTCTTCGCCCTGACATCGCCTTCTCCCAAATCCACGATGCCGCTCGCAGCTTCGCTTCCTCCATACCCGAAGGATGTGAAAGGCAAGCTCGAGCTGACTTTGTTTCCTTTGGACATCACGACCCCGCACCGCCTCTTCAGACGGCACTTCGCAGAGAAAATCACACCTCTATTGGCGAGCAGGAGCCCCTTGGCGCAGTGGACCGAGCACTTCATGTCCAAAACTTTCGACAAGATCGACTCAATGAAGGGACCAAACAGCACCTCCGATGCTGGTCTTCAACTGCATGATCCCATGACCATCTGGTACATCCTGACAAAAGAAGACACATGTTGGAAGTCTACGCCCATACCTGAGGACATCCGCGTAGAAGCCTCCGGTCAGTGGACACGTGGGATGCACGTGGTGGATCGTAGAGGGTTCAGAAAGACGATGCCAAAGGCAGACAACCCTGACGGCTTGGTCATGAACGAAATGTTGGAAGACAACGGCGGTTGGCTTGCAGCTGGCAAAGGAAATCGGATTAACAGGATCATTCAGTCTCCGGGAAAGGATGTATTTGGTGGGGTCTTGATAGACAATATATTTGGCTCGGTTTAAAGGGAAGTCGAAGGGGTTTCGCTTGATGAGCGGAAGGCGTCACAGTTGGTTGAATCCTCTGGGCTGATAATTTCAGGGGTGGAAGAGATTGCAAAAACGTCGTTGCTACGGAGAAGTAAGTTCAAGGTTCGGCTTCGATTCTCAATCATGTGACGCCTACCGTAAGACGAAAGGGTCGTGAGCATCCACAGTACGGCAGGTCTGTCCTCCTAGGCTTGACACTCGGAAGGCTATTCACAGTACACACTTACCTTTTGATGCCGTAAACCTGCGCCGCCCCTTCTTCTGTGTAGCAGGAAGCAATCTCACCAAAGAAGTTGACCCCAGTGCCCCCCATCGTGACATGCAAAATGGCCAAAGGAAAAAAAGGGTATATGCGGCTGCTACTCAGCTGGTTTTCTTGATCCTGAGGTCGCAAAGCTGACGGCGAGGTCGACTCAGCTGGGATGTCGCAGATACGCTCATGAAGCTTGACGTACCTGGCGGCGGCTTCCTACCTGGCCAACACTGCAGTCGCCTAATCGCCAGTCTGGTCAAACAAAAATAGTTGGACCAGCGTTTACCGTCAAGTCCTCGTCCGCCAGGGACGGAAACGTAATCCTTAAAGGTGGTACCGGGCATTTTGCAAGTCTCTGCGATAGACTTCATGAACTGAACATCCTGATGGATCATCATGATCGCCTTCAGTTGGACAGTGTCCCAGTGCCGTGATCCTCATCTCTTGTCCCGAGAATACCATCAATGCCTGCTGGGGAGGGCTGACCACCCGAAGAGCTCAGACGCTCGGAGCTGTCGGTACGGTGATCGATGGGCGACTGAGAGACCTTGAAGAGCTTCGCGAGCTGGAATATCCCGTAGGTCTTTGCGCACAATGATCTCCACGTGCGATGATGCCGAATCGGTAGCCAACCGCTGTGTAGGTTTTTGGTCGCGGTGTGGCTCCCACACCTCCTCATGGCTCCCTTTATGTCAGCGAAGTAAGTGAACATCCTCTTTTCGTCTTGTACTTCTAGCTGCTTGAGTCTTTTCTGTGAGACCGCCTTTTTTTTTTCCTGTGCTAGAGCTACTACTTTTCTTGTGGTCATATACCTTACTCTACTTTACTGTTATTGCCGTTACTGCTATGTTCGTCGTTATTACCGTCGTCGTCGTCGCCGCTGCTGGTATCGTCATCATCACTTTCGTCGTTGTGGTTGTCGTCGTGGTTGTCGTCGTGGTTGTTATCGTCATTATCGTCCATAAGTAGTTACGTTCACAGTGGAGGAAGCATAACCTCACAGACATAGGGAAACTAGGCGGTCGCTTTCTATTCACATCTCAGAAACCTGTCCAAGCGACTAACATGATCAGATCAATGGGCCGGTTACCATCTCGCAAGATGGCCGAGATACTATTATTCAACCGGAGGACTGGATTGTTGGCGACTTGAACGGGGTCGTCTGCGTGCCTAAGGGATTGGTGGAGCGAACACTTGAATTGATGTCTTCTCTAGCGGAAACAGAGAAGGCAATGACGGATGCTATCGTGAATGGTGCTTCAATGACTGAAGCGGCAAAACTCTGGAGGAAAAGCTGAGCTTAGTTTCAAAATCCCTTGAGAAGCGCCTATTTGGAAGTTTCGGAATCTGAAAAAAGCTATTACATCTAACTAAACTATTGTATGACATCAGAGGTATCTCACAAGTTGATGCAGCATCGCGAACCCGGGGTGTGACGGTCAACTCCACTACCCTAAGATGTCATCCACGCAAGTGACTGTATTCCCTCTTTACGGCGCATGTTTGGGCCTTCTGAATAGATCAATACAGCATTCATCTAAAGCAAATCATTGCACATATATTCTTTTAGCATGGCATTAAGGGTATCTGGCAAGTTGATGAAGCATCGCGAATTCCCGGGTGGGGCGACCAATTCCACTAGCTTCATATGACGCATGCCGCTTGACTCATCCGTCCACCAAACGTCTAAACAAGGCCTTGAGACACCTCCTTGATACTAAAGAGTCATCGGTATCGTTTGTGAAGGGCGCACTCATCATGAAAGAATACATGAGGTGGGCCCCCTAAACAAGCATCTCCCGGGAGACGCAGCCGCAGCCGCCTAACCGTCAATCCACCCCTTGCCATATCAAGCTTGCTGGACCGAAGCCACGTCCGGCCGTAACCAGTCAAAGGTGTCCAGCAGGTCGAAATTGAAGTCCAGCTGTGTCGAAAAGTCCCAGTCCATCGAATCCAGGCCGGCGGGGAGTCCAACTCCGCCGTCTGCGGAGGCGGACGCACCTGCAGCTGCGGCAGCCGGGTTGTTCAGGGCCTGGTCGAGGACGTGCTGAATAATTACCTTGCAGTCGGCACAGAGATCCCCGTTCGGCGCGGTTGGGCTAACCCAGTCGAGAAAGCCCACGAGCAGGCTTAGTTTCTGGATGATACTTGAGCGAGTCAACTTGGGGTTCTGGGGGTGGTTGCCCCCGTGGAGAGTGGGCTTGAGTAGCTCAAGACAGAGGATTCCGCCTCCGGGAGCGGCATATGCCATTACCTATATGTATTATTATCTCTGTGTGAGTCCATTGGGTGGATAAGGGGCTCAGGGGGTAGTGAATGTACGTACGAGCCACTCAAAGTCACCATTCATCACGGACAGGCGGTCCATGTTTGTCCAGAACAGGAGAGTCTTGGAAACCATCTCAAAACTGACTGCTAGCAACGCGCCATCATCATGTCCGCGCTTCACGAGAAGCCTCTCGATGAAGAACATGTTCTGGAGATGCTCCAGGTACACGATAAGTCGTATGTAGAGTATGGCTACGTCAATCTTCCGATCTTGAATGTCTTCATCTTTGAATACGACAATCGGCGGAAATCCAGCAATGGTTCTCAATTGCCTCTCTTTGATTTCTCTACAGGGGTGATAATGTCAGCAGCCTGTCTAGGAGCCATCGGAGGAGGGGCATTCGCTTACAAAACAGTGTCAACGGATGTCACTGAGCCATGGCCAAGAGCGATCTCGAACAACTCGTCTCGGATGCGCGCAAGCATTACACGAGCGCGGATGAAGGTCGCGGAATACAATCCGCCCTCAGTGTTCCACCCGTTCTCGTCAAGGTTTGCTACATGGCGGGCGAGTGTGGCTTTGTCAGAGAGCAGATGCTCATCCTTGAGGTCCAGGGGCGGGGGTGTGCGTGCATATCTGCGGCTCATTAACGGCGGCCTGCCGGAAAACGATGCAAGAACCTTGTCCATGTAGAAAATGTACGCGAAGACCTTGCGTTTGATCTCGGCGCCGATGGTCGGCACGTATGGCTCGGTATCGACTTCAGCGTGGAAGCCAAGAAACGTGGTCAGTGCTACGGTCTCGGAGTGCAGTTGCCAGCATGCAAATCCTTCAGAATACTTTGTCAGTATGGTCTTATAATGAGCATGAGAGAGATGACTTACCGGCATCGCCAGAGAAGAGCGACTCAATGACTGTTCTCCTTACGGACATGAACAGGAGTAGTGTGTTTCCTCCGCTACCGGCAGCCTTTGTCAGCTCAATGCATGCACCTATGCAATACCGGTATCTCATCACTATTTTGGTGTTCTCGTCCACGGACTCGAATTGCATGCCCACGTCCGGCCGATACGGCCCGAGATATCTCGCCGCGAGCTCCCAATACACGAAGACGACACCAAGCGATTCCCATCGCAGGTTCGGTCCAGTAAGCTGAGCGACCCATTTCTCCGGGTCCGCCTCCTCGTCGTTTATACGCTTCGCCGTGTTGGCGCATATGGTCCGCGCAAGAGCCTCCATCTCCCTGTCACTCACTGGCGTAGCGCTGTTGAAGTGCCGTGGGAAGGTCTCATAGAGAGAGAGCATGATCCGCCGCCCAACGGGACGGATCCAGCCGTCACTCGGGCTCGAATGGCTATCCCATAGCTTCAGTCCGGCTTCCCGGTTCGGCACGTGGCGGAGGATGTTGAGGCATGTCTCGAGAGCTTGGGGCGTCAGGGGCGGAGAGCACTCCAAGCCGCAGTAGTTGGTCGTGCCGATTTCACTGATTGGAGCTGTTCCGGAGGACTGAAGCCGGTTTAGATTATGCCGGGTCTCCTCGTAGATCCCGGAGAAAGAGGTGAAGCCTAGGTAGCCGATGCCAAGGACGCTCGGAGTCGCGGCCACGGACTCGGGGCTTGTGGGGTGGCTTGCGGAGACGGAGCCGGTCCGCCGCCCAGGCGTCGCACTGGTCGGTGTAGGCACTGTTATTGGAGCTCTCGCTGTTGAACCTGAAGGATGGCCTGGCAATGATGGGGGAAAGGCGAGTGTCAGGGGCGATGGCGCCACAGAGCCCCGGGTGTCTCTTGCTCGCCGATGCTCTCTTGATCGGTTCGGTCTAGGACTTTCTCGAGCCACAGGGGTGCTGCTGACAATGTATTCGCATGCTTCTGGGTTCTTCGACTTTCTGCATCTGTTACAAATGGGTTGTGTGTGGTCGCAGGCTACTTTGCGTTTGCGGCATGGCTCACAAGCCTGAGCCCGTCCGTTTTTGCGGAACAGTCTCGGCTCCGTTGACTCCATTCTTCTGTAAGGATAAAATTTTCAAATAAATTGGATAATTATGAACCGATTCCGAATGATTCGGCGTCTCAAACTCGGTGTTCCATTTGTTTGTTCGGCGATGTTTGTTCGTTGAATGCAAGACAGCAAATGAGTTCGGCTTGAGAAAGAAATGTCGGTCTCGGCATCGGCTTGCAGTTTTTCGGCTTCGGGAGGCTCGCTGAGCCGAAGCCGGCCCTCCACACCTCCACAGCGACCCCATGTTGGCGGGTGAATCATGGTGATTTAGCCTGGTGAAGGTACCCATTACTAATTCTCGCTCAAACATCCAGACCATCTAACCCGAATCGACTGGCCGACATTCGCGTTGCAAGGGCTTACAGGGCTGACCTGCAAGGTATTTTCTGGTAAGATTTCCAATGCTGGGCACAATTGGACGTTGGTCCGTCGGTGGCTGCATTTAGGAATCCGCTTCGGCATCGATGTGCCCCGGTCTGACAGTCGCCGGAGCAGCGCGCTAGCAAGGCGGACCAGTTCCATCGTGCAAGTTTCGAGTAGTCGACTGACGACGCGCCCTTTGAAATGATGCCATGTATTTCTCGGAAGTGGCTTGCGTGTCTGTGAGTCAAGGTGATGGGAACTCGGTCCCGAGGTCGTTTAGGATTGGAAATCTAAAATTCAGCATCATGGTCACGAAGCGTATAAAGCCCGGCCAAGTCCTCCCCGAGACCTGAGGTTGAAAGGCATCAGTGAATCAAACAAGCTTCAGTCTATACAATTGAGAACACTCACGGTATTCCTCCGTCAACGCAACGTCTTCAAATCTCCACATGAGCTCCATCGAAACGACCTACCTCAAGGCCATCCTTCGCGACGCCGTAACGAGCACCATGTCTGGCAACTACTACGAATCAGCCATGGTCATTCCTGGCATGCACGCTTCGGCCATGCCTCGTCGACCTGCCCAGCCAGCTTCATCCTCAAGGCCCAATGCCGCGGCGATGGCTTCAGAAGTGACGCTCGTCGACAAGAACGGTGCCCCTGTTCTGTCCAAAGAGAAGGCCGATGCCGAAAGTGTTGTTGATGGTAAGTTGCCCTGGCAATTTCAACATTCACACTTTGTTGCTACGATTTCTTGGCTTTCGACGTCTTATCACGTTCATGTCATATTCGCGCGCCTCGATAATTGAAGAAGACGACGCTGACCTGCTTCCAGGATCATCAACAACATCCCGCAAAGGATTCCTCAAGCGCATCTTGAAGAAGGCCTAGATGAGCACCACGTTATTACCGACATGATACCCTTGATCCTTCATAAGCAACAAAGCAATTTTTCTGTTTCGGAAAGTGGGCCATTCCCAGAGAACCGGATGGCGTCAGCATCTTAATCGTCCGGCTGACCGCTGACGACGCCCTGTCACATCTTGGCGCACACACGCGCGATCTATCTCACCTTCCATTGCCTGGACGGTTGGGCTAGAGCCACTGCAGCCGAAGGCGTAAGCAACCCTCGGTCAACGATTTCGGAAGGCCGTCCGGGTCGGCCATCGACACTCTTTTCCGAAGCTAGACTCTGACACCGTCTCTTCATTGGACGAGCTGGCCTGCCATATTCCAAAACGGTGCGGCATGGCGCCTCCAGGCCACTTCAGCTCCCAAAATCTCAACGGCGCTCTATCAACACGAGTTGAAGTGGGCTCAGCCCTTTCCTTCAGTGGAACTTCTCTCATACATTTCCACTGTCGTTGAAGTTTTCTGTATTTCTTATCGTTACGTGGCTTCGCTGTCGACATCAGCGATGCGCACGTCTATTGGCTGGTGTTATAAGTGTCCCGTTGAGGCCACCAGACATGTGGCTACATAGAACCTAGTGATTAGGCATGAGGGGATAAATAGGATGAATGAATTCGACGAAATGCTTCAAACATACTCCGCGGGCGTTCAGCCCATTCTAAAACTCTGCGCTGCAACCGCAGCTGTTCTCCTTTTCAAATTTGCCAACCTGTTCGGCCACAGCACACTACAAAACTCCCGGTTTTAACTGACCTTTGAGATGAATTCCAACATACCTGCCTCCTTGTCTCGCAACATTTATCGCCTACCATGGTCAACTTCGCGTGGGCTTTGCCCCTCTTGCTGGCTAAGGCCTCCTTCGGTCGCCCCTTCGGAGAGATCGACCCCAATGAAATCGGCTTCACTCTCTGCGGAATAGATCACAGAGATGGAGAGCACTATGCCCGCGACGATCTTTTCGTCTTAGAGTCCATGTACAAGGACACCGCCGTATTTAAGGAAAAAGAGCCGATCCGCATCCCCGTCAACATTGTCCTCGTCGGGAACAGAAATTACAGGAGTTTCTTCCAGGTTGAACTCCAGCATTCGGACTCCTTCTTTGAAGCACTGACCAAGAAACAGGCTAACACTACTCTCCCCTCTCTGTAGAATAGAACCACTGCCATCGAGGCAGCCTATACCAAATACCGCAGCGTCGGCTTCGAGTTCGGCCCGTTCTCCTATGAACACGTCGACGAAGTTGGCAGCCAGCACAGGTTCAGGATATGGGGAAACGTCACCTCGGCCTTGGTCCGCGCCTACCGTCGCGGCGGAGCGGACACGCTCAACGTGTTCCTGGTCCCCGCGAACCTGGGAACATACGGCTTCGCCAACTTCCCGTGGGCCCTCCTTGACGCACCCACAAAGCGCCGGGGCCTGGAGTTTCCCCTGGCCAGTGACGCTGTCATCATTGCCACGAACGGCCTGACAGAGGCCATGCTTGAGAAGCTGGTGGTGCACGAGACGGGCCACTGGCTCGGCCTTTACCACACGTTCCAAGGCGGTTGCGAGGGCAATGATGACCAGGTTGAGGACACTCGTCGGCAGCAGATGAAACCTGGCTTCCAAAATACTTGCAATGGAACGCAGAACTCGTGTCCCTCGCTGCCTGGATACGACCCCGTTCGCAACTACATGACTTACACTGGATGGTGAGTTGGGTGTGCCCAATGGACTCTGTTGTTTCTTTCAGCTAACTGGTAGGGGAAAACAGCAACACAGGCATGCACTTCACCGCGGGCCAGGCACGACGCATGAGACAGGCTTGGGAGATATATCGCGATCCCAAGACCAGAGTTCTCCCCGTATATAGCGAGATGCCTCTTCCGCATATGATGCCCGACGAGAAGCGAAATTTCATCGACTTATGGATGGAGCGAGAGCCACCGCAGTTCCGCAAATATCATTCCCTGATCCCTGTTGTCCCTTTTGGTCCTCCTGCTCTTCGCAATGGCACGAAACCTTGGGAATGGCCCGGACTGAAAGCCCCGGGACGGCGATTGTAACCTTGTTGTCTCAAAGACGCGGCTGAGGTCAAGCAGAGTTCTGGCGGGTGTGTTTCCACAAGGGGAGGATATGGATTAGATGAGACCGCCTAGTTTTCCTGTGCTAACGCGTCTACTTTTCCTGTGTGCTCGCTATCGTTGCTATTGTAGTCGCTTCTGTTATTGCTACTATTTTCGCTACTGTTATCGTCGTGTATCGTCTTCGTCCTCTATTATCAGCGTTTATCGCCGTCGCCCACTGTCGTTCTGCTCATTAAAGTCACTAAGTACACAGCAAAAGCAGTTGCTTTAGTACAGAAAGAATAGGCGGCCTCGGTTAGATTGGGCTCTACAGCCTGTACGATGTATTAGGAATTGCTCAAGTTAAAGTTCAACGTTAATGGCGTTCGTTGAGACCTGGCTTATCCTCCACATAGGCCCGGCTCCAACCGTCGCCGCAAGAACCTGGCTGGCCATGGTTTTACGGCTGAAAAGCTTTCCAGCTTAACTTCTCGCCCAGTCAGAGAAGATCTCTTAAGCTCCCACAACCGTTCTGCGTCCCGTATTTTCAGCAGCCTCTTCGAAAGAGCCAACAAGGCCCTCCCTCACACGGAGACCACCATACCACAGGATCACCAGGGCCGACTTCGCCATAAAGCACGCACCAAATAGTTGCAATAATGAAGCTATACACCTTGTCCTCGTAGCATCGAATCTCATGGTCAACGGCAAAACATCTATTATGTGCATCTATCATATTTCTCTAAAGAAGATTCCAGGTGGCACAGATGCTCAGCACAAGTTGGAGGACAGATGCCCAGAACTGGAATGGCAATTTGCATAGTAGTGGTACAAAAACACACATAACGAATTCGATGGAGTTTTGCTAACCGGCCAGTGTCATTTAGCTACCTGGGCAGTATCGTAGCACACCTAATACTTCTATAAGGACGACAACAGTAGAGAAATCCATAGGGACAGTGATGATAATGACGACGACGACGGGGGACGATGACGATAACGACGATATTCGCTTTCAGAGCATATACGTGCGTATTCACATTGCCCGGCTAGCAGAACTCATGCGATAAAGTTGCTTGTTCATCACGGAGGCGTACGACACCTATGATGGCATGCTTTGCGACGGGGTCTCATGTAAGTCATCGAATCAAGCGCTGCTTCATAGCCATATGTCACGCTAACGTATGTCAAAACATTTTGATGCTCGATCTTGGTCTATTAGGGTGGTGACGTCCCTCTCTTCTCCTCGAAGCAGTATTCCGCGTAAACCGCTAGAGAGATTTGGAAATTGACGACGGACGAAGGCATTCTGCAACCTAAGCAAGGCGACAATCCATAGACGTTGGAGCTTTCTGCTAAGACTTGAATCAAACGACGTCCTATGCTGCCACGATACCCAGGTGCTTTTAATGCCCCTCCCCCACTGTGAAACCCCCTTTTGAGTGGGCTCAAAACTTCATCAACATACTGCCACAAGATTGCAACAAAAGCTTTGGTTTCCTGAAAGAGAGCCCCTAGTCCCGTCCCCGTGAGATAATGCTGGAATTATCAAGCATAGTCTGACTATTCGAGGTTCCGTTCAAGTCCCAAAAGTCCTTGTCGGTGACCAATACTGTCTACAAGAGCGTCCTGTACTCAGGCGAAGAAAGGCACACACCACGAATGTCCTAAAATACTAAAACTTTCTCGTTAAGCCATCAGACCTACGGTCCAAACCGCATGAACCGGTCAAAGTGAAAAGGATTCTCATGCGCGCCAGCCCCCGAAGGCGTCCCATCCACGTTAAACCCAGAAGACGTCCCACCCGCGTGCGTGAAACCAAACTCGTCCATCTCTGGGCCCTCTTCAGTCCTAAAGCCCTCGCTCTTACAACTTTGACCCCCTTCATCAGCAGCTGCCAGCGGCACCAGGCTCGCATCCGCAATAGACTCGATAGCATGATCGAGATCCGGAATACCTTGGAGCAGCCGCAGTATGCTGCCTGACTCGTCCTATAGTTCTCGACATCCTATTTGCTGCCCAGGCCAGATGTTTCCTCAATTGAAACGAAAGATAAGGATGAGAATGACTATTGCATGAGACCGGCGTCCGCGACGTTCACTTCTTCGGAGCTGGAGGTGCTGCGGGCGGACGGTCTGGGGGGCGCGGTGTTGGCGGCCTCAGAGAGCGTTGCATTTCGCCGGAGCAAGCGTCGAGTTGGACCGAGGCGACCGCTAAAACACATGAGAGCCTCCACTACTTCAATGACAGTGGGCATCCAACCAACCAAGCCTTTGTGCTTCCGCAATGAATCTTGAAGCTCGCTTCCTTGGTTATTTGAGGCCGAATTGGCATTACAAGGCATAGCATAGAATCATGTCGCGGTGGTTCGGAAGCCTCGTGACGGGGGTGGCGATTCATAAAGTCAGAGCCGGTGTTGAAGTCCGGAGGGTGCTCCCGCAAATGAGGAACGAGCGAGCCACATGTATCACGGACTTCAGGGTCCAAGGTTAGTCGCCATGTGATTGAAATTCAATGGGTTTTACTAGCCGGGCAGTGTCCATTATTATCGTTGTCCATCGTCGTTATTCCTATCACTGCCCCTATCGTTTTCTTAACTACTATCGTCCTTATACAAGTAGAAGAATTAGGAAGGCTAATTAATGTTACAAGGTATACTGCCCGGCTGGCAAAACTCCATGATAGATGTAACAGGCACGAGCAGCCGGAGCAGAGAGCATCAGATTTAGATCCTGGGCTGGGTGCAGTGCAGCAAGTCCCAGTGCTTTTGTTCTGCACCATATTAATACCCAAGTCCTCAAAATATGGCCATCAAGCCCTTACTTAACCAAGCCTCGGATAAGCTTCACCCACCTCAGTCGAGTGAAGGCCGTTCTCTTCCACGACCTCTATGCTGACTGGTCACTTTTCGGAGTTGGCCCCGGGGCTTCACCCCCTCTGATTGGCCAACCATGTTGTTTGCCTTGTGACGATCATCAGCCCGCTTGTGACGTCGACCCGTGCCGTCGTCAACAAAATCCACGGGGGGGTTTAAACCCTGCTTGCGTGGGTATTGTTTTCGAGAAAGTACGTCTATATCCATAGTCCGCCCACACGCGTCTTGCTGAAACTCCGAGGGCTCCGCCTTGGGCAATACCAGACTCACTCGATTCTGTATCCTGAATCTAGATCACCACATGGAGGAGGCTATTCTCCGGCTGCCTGCCGATGGAATCCCATTCCTTGTGGAACGGCAAACCCAGCCCACTATCGTGCGGTCACTGCTTCGTAATTGCTGCATCAACCGCCACACCCATGCCATAGTCGAATTCTGATCGTGTTTAGCTCAAATAGAGAAGTTTCGACAAAGTCAGCCGGGAAATTTTGAGTTGCCTCTGACACTTACTGCATAACATCACACCTAGTCTTTCCCGAGTCCAACCAATGCTAACGAGGAAGACTGCACGCGCCTTCTGCTAAGCTGCTGGACGACAAACGAGCCATTGTTATTTCTACTCTCTGCGTTTTGCAGATCGAAAACACCATGACTAGAATCGTCATTCAAAATGTTCGTGTGTTCGATAGCGAGGCCGTCTTGGAGCCCAGTAGCGTCGTCATCACAAGGTCCGCCGGAGACATACAGAACTACATGGATGACGGCTCTGCGGTCGAGGATGCTGACGTCGTCGCCGACGGCCGAGGCTGCACACTGATTCCTGGCCTCATCGACGTCTATGTCAACATCAAGGGCGCCAACGCCGGCCTCGGCACCTTCGCGTCGCACGGCGTCACAACCGTCATCGACCTGAGCAGCAACACCCAGCAATGCCAGGCCTTGCGCCTCTACGCCGCCGGTCGGACGAAGCTGCCCACCGTCTTCACCAGCGGGACCGAGGCGGTGCTGGCGCGGGCCCCTCAACCCCACATCCACGACAACCAGGACGAGATGCTCATCCGCACGGCCGCAGACGCCGTGGCCTTTGTGTCCGCGCGAGCGAGCGGCCCGGACCGCGCCGACTTCGTCAAGGTCGTCGTCGGCCCTGATTCAGCCTACGATTCCCTCCTCAAGTCCGTGGTCGACGCCGCCCACGCCCACAACAAGCTGACCGTCGCTCGCACCACCGGCAAAGCGTCCTACGAGCGTGCAATGCGCGCCGGCTTCGACATCTTCGCCCACGCGCCGCTCGACGCGCCCCTCGACCCTGTACTGGCACGGGAGATGGCTGCCCAAGGGAAAGTCTTCGTACCGACGCTGAATATCATGCGCAGACGAGCGCCGGGCGGAGCTGACGCAGAGGCAGAGGCACGCCAGCCGTCTGGGCCGCCTGGCTTCCCCATCCCGGGTCTCTCTGGCCGCCCGGGGGACGACGACGACGATGTCAACGAGACCCCTGCTGCCGACGCTGGGTCTCGGCAGCGCAGCAGCCCGGGCGCCATGTCAGGCGGTAACTACGATAACGCGACGGCGAGCGTGCGCACGCTTTACGAGGCCGGGGTGGCCATCTGCGCCGGGACGACGGCGAACCTGATCCCCGGCACGCAGATGCCCTTCGGAGAGAGCCTGCACGAGGAGCTGGAGCTGCTCGTTGACGCGGGCATGGCGCGGCTGGACGCTCTCCGCTCGGCGACCTGCGTCGCTGCCACGACGTTCCGGCTCCATGATCGCGGCATCGTCAGGACCGGTCGGAGGGCTGATCTGCTGCTCGTCGACGGCAATCCGTTGGAGGACATCTCGGCGACGCGCAAGATCAAGAGGGCCTGGATCCAGGGCGAGGATGTGGAACTTGCGAGGACGCATTGATGGTCAAAGAGGGAAGCGGCTGGGCGGTGGGAGGAAGAGATTTGTCCTCTGGAGATTGAAGAGTATCGTGGTCTGCGGCTCTGCGACTTTGTCTGTATTTATTCGTTGCGCGTAAAAAAAGTGTTTTTTTGCCTCCCTTTCCCCTTGTAAATATCCAAGGCGAATCCGCCGTTGCGATGTGCCTTGCCTCGTGTATCGAGCGTTCAGCTATTTATAGCCGCAGAAACGAAATGGCCCTCTGGTCCAATACGTCGTGCTCAGCAAGGCTGCACTTATCGAACATCGCCAATGGTGCTATCGAAGCTGACAGCACATCCGTTCTCGTCCGCATCACCGAGCAACCCGCCCCCGGAACCATCAAAAACGCGAGCCCCGTTCACCACAAATTTGGGCATGGCGTCCACGTCCGGTGACTTCGAGCCCTTGCCATACGGCGGAATACGGATGCCCCTGGTTCTGGCCGTGCCCTCAATATCCCGGAGCAGTTCCGCCGCACGGCCGGAGAAGCCACTTCGGATGCCCATCTCATGTAGCACACAGCACGCCTTTGCGATTGTGTCGCGTACGGCGGGCTCCGCCATCTGCGGCAGCAGAGTATGGACGGCAAAGGAGCAGTGCTCCGCGGCCCAGTACTCGTATTTCAGGGTGTAGAGGCCGCGGTAAATCCACAAGTTCGACATCAGGGAGCTCGCGTGGAGGGTTTGTAGGGAGACGGCATTTCGGCCGTCAAAGTCTGGACCAGACTGGCTTGTGAACGTGGCAAGAAGTTTCAACGCTACAAAATCGTACGTGGTTCTGTCCTTTGTGAGCTCGTCACGCCTTTTTAGATCGTTGCAAGGCTGGGGTGAAAGTTGATTACTTTCGGGGGCTGACTGACTGCAATAATAAGGTGGACGGGAGTACGCTGTCACTCGTCATAAGGTCATCTGGCAGAGACAGCTTCCACAAAAGCAGCTTGTTGTAAAGCGCCGTACAGCGTCCGCTGTCGAGAATAGGACGCTGAGTGTCGTTAGTAACAAAGCCGGAGACGAATTGGTCAATGATCTCGCAGAGGGAGCATTCGGCGGTAAGCACCTGCAGCTGGTACGCGTTCCAAGTCTGGTCGATTAGGTGGATGTCGCCGGCGGAAGATGCTGAGCCTAGCGAGCCAGCCGATAGCCCGTCTTGGGCTTCGAAAATCTTCATTATGAGTGGCTTTGAGATGAGCATATACGGTGAGCAGACAAGTGATGCTTTGCTATTCCCAAGAGAGTTGGTTAGTGGTTTGGGAGGCGCCTTGCCGATGAGAAGGGGTTGGCTCAGTAGACGTACGCGAAGAAGCAGTAGAAGCCCCAGGCGATGTAAGAAACCGCCTGCCACACTTCCAAGTCGTTCGTCGGCTGGGTCTCTGGTTGGTGGAATAGGTTGGATTCATCGGTGCCTAGGCCAAGGGTTGACCAGGTCCGCAGCATCAACCCAGCCAGTCTCGCAGCCCGGGTGCGAGAGACACGCGTCCCCTCATTGCTGCAGTATACCCAAAGGACCGCTGCTCCTTGCAGAAGAGTCAGGGAGCTTACGTCTTCTTCAGCGTCAAGGAGGTCGAATGCACAGTCCGCGAACTTCTGTGCTATTTTCTTGGCATCCGTATGCAGACTACTGTGCTTCCTCGTTGAGTGGAGCTAGAGAAATCGTCAGTCTCTATGATGCAGGCGCGAAGGGGAAATATAAAAGGGGGGCGGTGATTGCTACGAACAGATGAGACGGCTAGGATGGCGTTGACAAGAAGCGGAGAGCAGAATTGATGCTTCTGCTGTGCGTCGGCATTGCTCAGCTCAGCGGAGAAAAGATCCCGGACAACGAGCCGTGAAAGTGTGCCCTCCCAGGCCCAGAATATTTCGAGAAGCTGCGTCAAGATTCTGTCGTCCTTCAAGACCGTAGTCCAGCGAGAGACGGGCAAGATGATGCTGGTGTCGGTACTTTCCGCTGAGAGTGATCTTAAAGATCTCCCAATGCTACCAGTAGAGGGAAACCAAGTTTAGTATGACACAAAAACAATACAAGACAATTTGAAATTGTATCAACGGGAACTCACCTCCCTGTAAGATTCTGCGCTGTATCTGCCAGCATGTTATCTTCTGGCTGCGGTGTCGTGACGGGCGGGTCTCCTTTCTCAGATGTCAGTCGTGTTCCAAACGTAGAAGGAAGATGCGGTCGATGTGACTTACCCATCTCATCGTCACCGTCGCCCCTTGGAAGCAGCAGACTTGCATCAGCTATGGACTGGATGGTATTATCGAGATGTTTCGAATGCTTCAATTGCTGCAAGATGTCATGAGAGGCGCCGTCTTGACTGGCGCTCAGCAACTCGAGCACCCTACGGCTGCTCTCATGCGCCCTAGACACGTCCGTAAACTTCTGTTTCTGGGCCTGGCTCCGGGAGAGACCCTCGGGCACGGGGTAAACGCATGGCGTCTTCGTCGTGGAGCACATATAGCAGCTCGGCCGGACGCCATCGCACTTGATGGGATTACTTTAGCCGGACTTTTACGGTGATGAGACTGCAGAGGTTGAATAAATCCTGACCTTGACTTTTCTTCTGCGGCATCCTGAAGAGACGGAGTTAGATCAGACGGTCCGAATTGGGAGAATAAGAGTCAGTGTAGACCATATACCATTGCATGCGGCCGAGACCTGGGGTCTTTTTCTCTTCAGCCTAGTAGTTGGAGTTGGTTGTGGTAGTCGTCGTGGATCAACATCCGGGGCGAGCGGCAGCAGCGGCCGGAGCCTAACGGGACTCGACATCAAGTCGGCTTTGTGGAGCGTGAAGGTGTTTACTTTTTGCAGGGTATGACAAGGATGGCAGGTCTTGTGTTAGAAAAGACTGGAAATGGTTAGAACGTTTGGGCTTGCTCTTCTTCATATAAACATAATGCAGAACCGCTCTGAAGCCAGCAGCCATGAGATTGAGACTGCCCGTGTCACCTGTGCTCAGTCGTGCAGAAATCCGAAGGCGTCTACATCATTCCGCAGCAAAGCCTCCGCCAGCGTCGAATTCAACAGGCGAGCCTTAGCTAGATGGTAGCAAGATATCCAGCGATGCGGAGCGGGCCTCCGGTGTATGAGGTGATAATAACAAAAACGCAAAGCGCAGACACAGCTGGGGGCATCGTTCGTGAATGACGATAAGTCGATGTCGGGATTAAGTCACCAGATGAGTAAGCACGCATGGCCTTGACCCCCCTGCTGTGTGGGTCGTCTCCATTGGTCCTCGGCCCCTGTTCCGTCCAGTGTTTAACTAGGAACGCCTCTGCTGCCGTCTGGGCTCCTCCTGACACGAGCGCTGCCGAGATTATGGATACGACGAGACAGTTGACAGGTCATTGATCTTGGACAACCTTCCCAGCAAGGCAGCAAAGCTTCTTCTATATATTTCCAGAACGATGAATGCCGATTCCAACTGATTGGTCACTTTTTGCGTCGCTGCACAGGAGGAGGGCTGCCTGTTTGAGCTTTCTCGACCGTGGTATACTCGTTGTGTATCACGTACAGCAGGGCAGCAGAACAGAGGCAGGCGTCCTCACCCAAGTCGGCCTTGCCAACGAGGGAAACATCCAAGCAATGAGGGGCGTTTGCGTTTTTCTTCGTGGCCCCGCTGACGCCTCGCTCCCCGGAGAGATCCGAGGTAACTCTGCAGAGCACTGTGTATCCCATACCCAGAGGAAAGTATGAAGTGTAGTTGTTAGGTTTCGGGACCTTGTGCCGCGGACCACGTCAAAATCCTGCGTTTCGTTGCGGGGTGGGAGCTAGGGCCCGACTTCAAGGCACGTTCTAGGGAAGCATCACAAGTATCCGTGTTGAGCTCAACTTTCACCACTGGCGACAGGTCGAGGGCTACTCGTGTATCCTTAAGAACGAAGGCGGACGGAGCGAGCGTGCTGAGTCGAGGCACCCTCGCACCCATCAGCTCCCTTTTCTTTCCATTTGACTCCTTGCGCCATTATGATAACGTGAGTGTTTCTCCCATTCTCGCTGGGACCGCAAGCTTGTCAGGGGGTCAAAGCATGGATGAGAGACCCTAGACTGGCATAGGATGAAAGAAGTTTCCGGCAAACCAATTTGCAGATCGTTCGTTCGTCTTGTCTCTAGGCCCAGCTGTCCCCCAGGATCTCGACTTTCGTTGGCATCGAGGATGGAACAAGCTCCAGAGGGGAGTGGAAGAATCTGGGCGGCAGCCATGCCAGTCTGCAGGCCGTGTTTTTACGTCCCAGGGATACACCATCCATCTTCGTCTACTACATAGTAATTACAACCCTGCAGGCAGCGCGACCTACCCATACACGCACGCCCCCTTCTCTGTCTTCCCTAGGTTCATGGATCTCAAGTTGTCTATACTAGCAATTGAGATGATCGCTCTGAGATCCCATCTACACTTTGTTATGTTTGGTGTCCTCCACGGAACGCCACCTTAGGGGGGGGCTTCTCACCGACGTTTCTTTGAAAGGAAGAGGATTTGGCGTTCTCTGGCCAAGGCCGCCTCGCCTGGGATATCATACTTCAGACCGGGTTCTGTGCTTGAGTGTGAAATGGTTCGTATATTCTGACTGCTTTTCCTGCGGGGAGAGCCAACAGGACCGGGAAAAACACGAGCGTTTTACGGAGACGCACATCCAACGCCGTTCTGCACACAAAAACTGTCGTTCATCACTGGAGACTCCATGGCCAGCATCTGGCTTACATCCCAGTATCATGCCACTAGAATTGCGCCATGTGCTCAACACAAGCCCGAACGCCATTCGCTTTCCGCGCGGGACGACTAGCGGTGTTCTAGAGGCCGGGGTCCAGGGTTGCAGTGGTGCCCCTCTCGTCCGGAGCGGGGCGGAGTGAACTCCAGCAATGCTGATTGAGAGCCGTCACAGTGTTGCCGGTCGGTTGGTGGGATGGCAACAAGACTCGCGTCTTGCCTCGGCCCCCTGCCCCGACCTCCTCTCCTCTCTGGCCCCTTGGGACTTGGATCAGCGGGTGGCTGGCATGCTTGTGATAGCTTGAGCCTGCCTCGCGCCCTATCAGTCGTCTCGCCGCCATCACCGTCCATGTGTAAGTGGCTGCAGATGAGCCGTTGAGTGCAGGAAGAAGGGCGGGGGGGTTCGGATAAGGCGAATGAGGGTTTCTGAGCGACCCCGGCCTGAGTTTGACAGGTCTAGAAACCGACTCAAAGGCTAGCCCTGTTCCTTTGCGCTAAACCGAGACCTGCTTCCCGTCATAGGTTGATGTACAGGCACAGGTAGAGCGCCTCCTGGGTTCTCTGCGTGCTGCTTATCGTGGGATGGTGTGCGAAGTGTGGCTGTCGTCGTCGTGGCATGTCTTTGGTCAAGGGCATTGGAAAGAAAACTGCAGAAAAGAAAGAAAACACATCAAGGGGTGATGTGGACGCGGGAAAGCTGCAAGAATCTCGTCATGCGGGGGTCATGGCGCTACCTGCTTTTCTGTGGCTTTTGATCTCTCTGTACCCATTCCGCACTTACATTCCCCAGGGCTGACTCCAGGCAACGACAGTCCCTGGTAGACATGGCCAATGTATCAACGCTGGGCACTCGACCGGTCATGTTGATAACATACGCGGTGGGTTGCGGTACGGAGACTATGCAGCACCTATGTAGAGCCGGGACCCTGGACCATCACGGAACAACCAACTACCTTACGTGTAGGTGTGCGCGACTAGGTGCGGCTTGCGGCTGATTCGGTTGGCTAGCGGGCGCGGCAAGGGCCTCTGCTTTTGTTTCTCAGCATTTGGTAATATCCAGGGTCTTGTCAAAGTGCGCGATAGACGACGACCATGGGCTGGGAAGCAAGACGTTTTTTTCGGGGCAAAAGCCAAGAGGCGAAAAGCAAGTAGTATAGTACCACACGGAAGCCAAGCCCGACCAGCATGAAGAGGAGCTTCTCTCATTCGAAGTGCAGGCTTGCAGACGCGGATGACTGATTTGTGGATAAGATGTTACAGGTACACGACTGATCGATCCGTATGGACGGCACCAAGCAGTACAGCGAGGTGCAGGGCCATGTCATTTTCTGCAATCAAGGATGGGTGTGTGCCCTGGCTGCCCGTCCCTGTATGTGTCTCCTGCATGTGTCAGCGGCCGTATAGACTGGCTTGCAGGGGTAGAAAGACGTTGGTTGAAGCGATACAGATACTGTACTATGTACGCAGTGTGCGCTCGGCCGGACGAAACGTGGTGGCGCGCGGGGTCGGAGACCCGGAGGCGACTCCGGCGCCAATGAGCATTTGCCGCTGGCTGATCCTTCTGCTGCCAACCCCCAAGGTACCTTAGGCAACGCGGGCCACCCTTAGAACCTACCTATCAGATCGCCCGGAATGGGCCTCTGTTTCGCTCTGACAGGATTGTGTGGATGGATGGAATCTCTGCACCCTCGTCCACCCTCCGTCTACACTACCATCGTACGGATACTGCCCGGTACATCTGCCTTCCCCGGGGAATTCCTCAACCTCCTTCACTTTGTTTTGTCCTGCCCGAGCAGTCTTTCCTTTCCGACCACTCCCCGTCTCCATTCATGCGCAATGACCCCTACCTAGACACGTTTGCTCTGCTCCTGCTCTGCGATACTCGGTCAGGCCCAAGCTTGTTCATCATCTCATGACCTTGGCCCGCTGTTGACTTCATAACCTTCTTACCTATCTCGTCGCCTTGCTGGGCTCATTGGATGCATGAGACAGGCAGGTGGCTCGCGCACGCCGTCCCGCTTCAGCGCGGTTGGTCGGCTACAATGACCAGATGTTGGGATGCCAATAATACAAGCACGCCTTGGCCCAACTGAGCCGGTAGAGCTGCCACCCTCCAATGTCCTTCACCGGCTCCCTGCAAACTTCCCTCCCACGCAATCCATATTCACATTTACTGTGGTAGGTACCTTAGAGTCCATCCAACTGACCCTTGTTCTTTCTCTTTGCCTCATCTGCTCATCCAGGGCTCGCCTTCTCTTCTAATAAGTTCGGACTTGCATCCGTCCCTGCTTCGTTGGCCTACTGTCCTTCCCTGCCGTGTCCATTTCCATCCCACATCTCACATCTCCAATATCAACCTCTCTCGTGTATCTGGCGAATACGACCGAGAACTCAACGGTCGTTACTTGGCCGAGTCATTCGACTTTTGCGGTCCTCAAAAAATCACCGTCGCTGGGCGGGTTGTTCCTGAAAGGACCCGCCATCCTGCAAGCCCGACCGTGGGCGGGTGTTACCCAGTTCAGAGTTTCAAGTCAGTCAACCACTGAGGAGCAGGACATGATGGCCTCGTCGGGCTACCCCTGTCCTCCAGACATGCTTGACAATACCGCCATGCTCACACCCATGCCGTCGTGTCCCTCACCTCCGGACCAGAATGGCTGGCTCTTCCCAGCTGAGGAGTCCCAATTCCAGCAATGGCTTGGGTTGGATGACCACATGGTCGAACCCATGTATGCCGAGAACGGACCTGTCGACTTCACAAGTCCTTCGCAACTGGGGGCTGAAGCTGAGGATCCGGAGTCTTCACATTTCGGGATGAGCGCGGAACATACGACGGCTATGTGGGCTGCCCAAGCGGACAACTGGCCCCCATTTCAATACGAAAATTCTCAACAACCGCTGGTATCGCTCGCCAGTACATACAAAGGCGAGTCTTGGCATGCTCCTGAGGCGCATTCGCAACCCGAACCCCATTCTCGAGCCAAGAAATTGACAAAAACGACAAAGACAACCACCAACTCGAAGTCCCGCACTCCTTCGTCGGCCGCCGAGCAAAGTTACAAGAGGGCAAAGATCGGGGCTGGAGGCAAGCCGTCTCCGCCAAGCTCAATCCCTTCCGACGACAAGGTGACGACGATAGACGACGATAGCGTGGACGAGGGCGAGCAGAGCCAAAGCTGGCGTCCGGGATCGAGACAGAAATACCGCGTCAAGAATCGGGAAGCAGCAAAGCGATGCCGGGTAAAGACGAAACGGTACGAGGAAGATCTTGCGGTCAAGAGTCGGGAAATTGAACAACAGCGGATGTACTTGGATGAGTGCGTAACGGTACTCAGAAGCGAGGTGCTGGCCCTCAAGAACGAAATCCTGCAGCACAGCGACTGCGACTGCGAGCTAATCCAGAGATACATCGCCAAAGCCGCGGGCGCTGTCAGCGCGGAAGCCGCACCGGCGAGGTCTCAAGAGTACCAGTCAATCTAAAAGCAGAGCGACGCTAGCGACGGGCTCTTCCCAAGCCAGGTGGATAACCGTATCTACATACACATGATAGGAAGGATGATCCGATTTTGAGCGAGTTAGATTAGCAGAAGGATATGTGCGAGGGCAGTAAATAGGATAAAAATCTAAGTAACAATCAATGAAACAGCGTTTATTAAGAGCTAGCTTATTCCCTATTCGTGGAAGGTGCTTAAAAGGGACATCTGGTTATCTCTCAGGATATAGACAGGTCGCAATTAGCGCAGACGAGGATAGTCGACATGATAAAGCGATAGGCGAGAATGATGGTGAAGAAAAGACTTCAGCTGGATGAGGATGACCGGTGGTAAGCGGATAGAGACTTGGTAGGAACAGCACAATTTTCTCTTAGTGGTAGGTTAAAATCGGTGTTGACAGTGAAAACCGACCTTACTGCGCAGCATCAGCTAAGATACCTTTTGCTTCCGTAGTCTGAGTGTGACATTGCCAAGGTTTAGAACTCGTGATTCATGCTAGCTTAATCGCAAGGAACGTTTCTCAGCCTCAGCCAGAAAGACGTCTTGTACCGCTAGGTTTCGTACCTCTTTTCAGTGTGGGGGCGTTCTCGGTAGATGCTAAAGATCATCGATGACGCTATCAGACATCGCAGAACCTTGTAGAGCTGTCTCAGCGATAGGGGAGAAGTGGATTTTTGAAGAAGAGGGCGAGGTCTTCTGGGGTCTCGCAGCCATCGTCGATTGATCGTCCGTCGTTGGTAGTATCGTGGTAGATCGGGCGTGTTGAGGGTGTTGGAAGCTGCTCAAGTGACGTGTGTCTTCCCAAATTTGGAAGTCACTGTATCCGGGAGTCTGTGCTGCTAGTGTTACTAAAGCAGGTGGCGTGGCGTAACGACCGGAGTGTACTCCGGACTCGATCGCAGCTTGTAATTGGAAACTGGTCGTGCTGACCCTCTCTGCAAAGGTCTCGGCCATGCGTGCGCGGCGATGACCCCCAGCTGCCAAACTGGCCGTGGCTTGCTCTAGACCGCGTCCCAGCGTGTGCCTCTGACTTATTAGCAACGCTCGTCTACTCGCACTCCTCGGCGTGCGCTACGCCGGATTTCAAGCCGGTTAGAGCTGTTGCAGCAGAGATAGGCTGGTATAGACTGCATACCGCTTCCTGCACTTCATGTTTTTTTCTTTGGGCGTTGTCGGTTCTGTTGTCAAGATAAGGGGCATAACTGGCTGGAATCACGGGCTGCGTGTGCTAGGAAGTCATGGGCGTTCGGCAGCTCTTTGCGCGTGTGGCTTCCGTACCTCCAGGCTTACGCAGCTGCGGTACAGCAAAGTCGTCAGCAGTGCCGAGATGCATCGACGTGAGGGACGCTGGTGGGGTTGTTTGGCGCGAGATGTGGGCGAAAGGGGTGATTTCAATCAGAGTGGTTGTCTGCGGCTGCCCCGTTCGTTGTCCGCCAGACACGGTAACAGCTGTCGGAGTCGTAGGACAGTTTTGTGCCAGTGTTCGTGGGTGTGTTTGTCGGGGCTCAGGGCGGTCGACAGGCCTTGAGTAATGGTGAGTATGGGACAAGCAGCTTCAGACAGCAGCGGTGCATGCCACGATAGGGCCACAGGGGCTATTTCCATGCTGTCATGACTGGCCAAGATTTGCAGCATCTTGTAGCCGCTTGTTTCGATGCCAGCCGTGGGGATTCTTGTCCAGTCCAGTGCGAAGACCTGTGTCCAGGGGACCCTAGGTCAGGTAGCTCGAGTAGGCTCACGCGCTGTGGCTGCGTGAGTTGTGAGTGCTTCCTCACGCAGCATATTGACAGCTTTAAGGGTCATTCTCTGAGTTGTGAGTTCGGTAGCTCTGTGTTTCTTGACAACTGAACCCTCTGTACTAATGGCCAACGCCACATAGAAATATCCGTAGCACCAAGTCAAACCCAAGGAAGCCCGGTTTAGCGAAGCATGGAAAGGGGGAGATTCCGGAGTAGAATGTGGCATTCGAATAGAGGACTGCTGTAGGGGTTCGCTTCCTGTATGGCTGACCCGTGTCGGCGGAGCGAAGCGAGGACGGCTCGCCAGCGATCGACAGAAGGCAACCCTGCTACCACGCCAGGCGGTCTTGGGCCTGGCTGGAAGAACGAACGCTTCCTTGGAATCGGCCGAGTCCTTCCCCAGCTTGACCCGGGAACGGTGGTCACTGGTCGTAGTTTGACAGGTTTCAGAAACGAGAAGGCGTTTTGTTTGATGGTCGGGGGGGTGGTTGGTGGTGAAGAGTGCTGACCGGGAAGAAGGTGATGGGGTCGGGGTGAACCTTCTGTTGGAACCTGCCCGCGCTATTGGATGGCCAATGTTGCCCTGGACCGTTAGGTTAGGTTGTTTGCAGGACAGGACGGACAGGCGGCAGGAGCAGCGTGGTGGAGGACAGCGAGAGGGGGACGGGAAGGGGGAAGTGGGAAGGGGCGAGGGTCGTTAGGTTCTTGCTGATTTGACAAATTAGTGACCGGAGGAATGTCCGGGAGCCAATCACATGTTCCAGCCTGCCCGGAATGGATTCCGGAAGCCCAGGCGCCCGCCACTGGCCAGATCCCTACTCGTCCCTGCAACTACGCAGCTTGGAATCCTGCCCACCTAAACAGCCATCAGTCGTGGACGAACTTGGTCGCCGTCTCTTTGCTTGGGTCTTTAAATCTCTTTTTCTCTTGCTCTTTCTCTCTTTCTCTCTCTGTTCATGCCGCTGAGGTTCTCGACTCATCAGTCTTTGGTCTCGTGCGACTGCCTCTGTTTTTCAGCATTGGTTTGTTATGTTTCTTTTCTCTCAAAAACGTCGCTCGTTCAACTTACTTGGCACCCCCCCGCAAGGTATCCGCTCCTCCAAGCTTGTCTGCCTATCGCCCTACGGCTGGTTACCTTGTCCAGCAAAACATGCCAGGACGTGTCAGCTCGCATGTACCCATCCCCAATGGTGTGTACCTTACCTTGCAATCGACATGACACAGGTATCCTTTGGGTCAACTCGACTACCCACCAATTCTTCAGCCCATCCCTTCTGGGTGGCTGCAGATGATGGTCAAGGCATCTGGAGAGTTCCGTTCCATGCCTGAACGGACGAGAATCTGAGTGCCGGCGCATGTCTTCCGCGGTACAGCTCGAGACTTCCATGCCTCTGCTGTTTGAAATCATGCCTAGGTAAGTTAACCAAGCGTCTGCTATCGTCTGAGCTGGGGGCGGCAGCAATCCTGCTTATTACCTACCTAGGTAACTTGTCCCTATTTTTGGGGGGAGCGAAATGGGGTTCGCCCTTCCCACGTCTCCATGCATGGCAATCGCCCACAACGGCTTTCCCATCCATTCAGAGTCCAGTCAAATATGCCCTTGTCCCCAGTTCACTCGTCACCACTTCTTCCCCTGGCTCCTCCAATCCCGCGACCTGCCTCTTCTCGTTAACTTCGGCCTTGCATCCGCTGCCGTCAAGCCATCTTTTCGCTACTCGGAGTTTTCGTTAGTTGTTACCTACTCTACCACTCCATCCACATAAGCCTCTTTCATTCCCCATATCACCTCGGCAATCTCGTCCAGCTATCTTTGAGCCAACTGAAAGCTTCAAGCAGACTGCCACACGACTTTTGAGTTTTACTCCGGCGTTCCGGCTGCAACTAGAGCAAGTCTGGTTTGACTCCGAGTGGCCTCTCCAGTCCTGTAAGGCCATGCTTGTTCTATGTGTTGCCTGGTTCAAATCAAGTATAGACATGAGCTAACTGGGACTCAGGCACAGACATGGCATATTCAAAACATCTCGACTCGGCAGCTATGATGGACACTCGCGATATATCACAGCACCTTTATCCCACTCTGCCAGAGCAGGACGACTGTCTATCTCCGACAAACGATTACTCGTGCCGGAGATGGTCGGCATGTAACAGCGAGATGAGCGAGTATTTGCAAGATTCAAACGTGTCTGCTGGCGTGCCATACTCTTCTCAGTGGGAGATAGAGGTGCAGGGCAACCCGGCATTTAGGACGGAAGAAACAGATCAAAGCTGCGGCATTGTCTCTTGGGCACCTCCATCAAATACCTGGCCTGGACACCATGGACAACTTCACCCGTCCTTCACAGCCACCAACAATATTCAAAGCCACTGGTCGACTACGGCATGCTCAGCTCCAGCCGCGATTGCCGCCTGGCAAACGCCTCTCGGGATGCAAGGACCACCTGCGCGGGAGGCGAAATTGAAACGGCCGCCGACGAAGACGACAAAACCTCGGGCAAGCTCTTCGGCAACTCGACAGCCCCTGAAGAAGGCCAAGTTCGGGCCCCCCACAGGTAGAGCATGTGCCACGAGCTCAACCTCTCCCAAAAATGAGACGGAAACGATGGAAAACGACGACGACGAAGACGTGGGGTCCTCCCTGAGCCCGTTCGGCCCAGAGAGAAAGAAAAGTTACCGTGTTAAGAACCGTGCTGCCGCCAAACGTTGTCGGGAAAAGACGAAACAGTACGAACTGGACCTCGCAGCCAAGGAACAGGAAGTCACTCAGGAACGGATCTATCTCGACGCATACGTGACGGCGCTGAGGACCGAGGTACTGAGCCTGAAGGACCAGATTCTCCAGCACGGCGACTGCGACTGCGATGTCATTCAGGGGTATATCGCGAGAGCCGCCGGCGGTGTGGGGGCCGGAACCACGACGTAGGTATCCCACTGCGAACGAATTAGCCTGAAAAGCGACACGTGTGATGGTCACAGCAGCGGCCTATATCGGGTGCAGGCAACGGCAGCACTGACATGAGGTCGGGCATGGAAAACGGGCCAAGGGGCTGGCTCCATGGCGAGAGGGAGTATGGTACTTGCCGACGACGAGCCCATTTGTGCAGAGATGCGGTTACACCGTGGGATTCTGGTCTCAATGACGCATTCACGACAGTAAGGGGTTTTGTTTTGTTTTATCCTCTGTGGTCACATCACGGGCTGATACTCTTGGTTCTTGGGCGACTCCTCTTGGTTGAAAGCTCTCTTTACTGATTATGGTGGTTTGTAGATTAGAGTTTGTTCCACTGCATGGCTCGATTGGAGATGCCATCCATGCTCTCCCGTTGCCATCGGCTCGTGGCTGCGAGGCGCACGGGAGCGCCTGATTGGTCAAAAATCACGAGCAGGACTTTCGGAATTTCTGCACCCAGCGACGGGCCCGAGGCAGGTAGGGGCCCAGGTACCTACCTACCTCACCTTACGCGGGAAGCTACCTTACCCTCCACGGGTGCCGCCTACCTGTACCTCAGCTGGGCTGACAGCGACGCGACCACTGTAAACCACGATGCAGGCACCATCACCGTCACCGTCACAGCTACCTTAGGCTTCCCCCGTGTCTCTCTGTCTCGCTCTCTCATCTTGCCATTCTTCTCTTCATGGACCCCGTCTCGTCTCGCCCGTCTACTTCCTTCCCCTCTTCTTTTCTTTTCCTTTCCCTCTTCCTTTTCTCTTCCTCTTCAAAAAAGCATGCCGAGCGACGCTGGGCACCGAGGCCTAGAATGCCCCGGGAGCAACCCCCCACCGCGTGCACATGGGTTTCAGTGGACAAAAGAGAGACCACGGGAGGTCGGAAGCGTCCAATCCTGAAGGTCTGACAGGAACCGACAGCTGGGGTCCCGATGCGCCAGCAAACTTTCGATAGCCACGGAGGCCTTTCGAGCCCAGCGGCACTCCTGGGCACCCTGGTCAATTGCAGGTGGGAGGGCAGATTGCACTGCTGTTGCTCTGCAGCTCTTCCCAGCCGACCGCCCGCCTAGGCCCTGGCCAGAAGAGTCCATGGGTTTGGGGAACTTTGCAGGCTAACTTTAACAACCCATCTTGATTCCATACCTTTGTCTTTAATTTTGCGTTACTTATTTTTTGTTTTTTTTTCCCGCTCATACGCTGCCATGGGAAAGCCACGATAGCCCGCCGCCAGCTAGGAAGGAAGGCTTTTGGACCCGGCACCGAAACAACTGGATGCCCAACGAGACCTACCTTACCTTGTCGTCGGTCGAGGAGCACTCCCGTCCTGTGCCCGTTCCTCAGCCCGCCAACGGATAGGTAGGCGGCTGGAGCCCAGTCTACCTACTAATCTGTTCTGCCCCCATCGTTCCAGCGCAGCAAACCTACCCACCTCTGCACCTCCCACGTTAGCAGCAGCAGCAGCACCAACACCTTGCCTGACATCCTCCGCCTTGTTGCTAGGCAGGTAGTCAGCCCGGCCTGCCACGAAGTGCGGAAATAGGGCCACCACCTCTGAGGTCATTTCGTCATACCTGTCTCTCAAGAGCTCCAAGGAAATCCGGACCTGACCGGGGTTTTCCAGAACGCAACCTCAGCCGAGCGAGAGGGCGAAAAAAAACACAACAAGGCACACGACACGAACGAGACACGCAGACCATTCGCAATTTTTAACAGCATGGCCGGCGGGTCGACAGTATGACACGCACCGTCAAGGCACTTGAGAGTTCTTTAGCGACACGGCGAGCGGATCTGCTCCTGGACTTGCGGTTGTGGCCCGCTCTGCCCTCTCTCGATTCGTCCACTGGCGCCATTCCAATTGCTGTGAGGGTGCAGATCTCGCCGTGTCAGCTACACGCCCACCAGACACTATACCCAGACGCACTCCTAGACGACACTCTCCAGCCCTTGGCTAACCTGGGAGACTCCCAGGCCTTCCCATGGTCCAAGGTCCGAGGTCGAGGTTACCCAAATCATGAAACCACAGCGTGAGCTCCTGCCCGCAGCCCCAGCGGCAGCCAGCAGCGCTTCCTCTGAGCGAGAGTTGACCCCGCAATCTGCCACCGGTGCTGCTGGTGTTGGTTCCTCGTCCGCCCCGAGACGTCGCCCCCAGACAAAAATCGCATGCACTTCATGTCGCCGGAGGAAGTCGAAATGTGACGGCCAACGTCCCGTCTGCTCGTTATGTGCCGGCATGGGCCGCACCAAGTGCGAGTATGACGCAGGACCCGACGTCACCCGCTTCGCTGCCCTCAAATCTAGACACGAGGAGTTGCAACACCGTGTCTCTCTCTTCGAAGAGCTCTTCCGCCTCCTATCGATGCGCTCCGAGGCCGAATCTGTCGAAATCATCCGCCGTGTGCGCACCACAAACATCGATACGGATCTCGACGATCTCATCAAGTTTATCAAAAACGCAGACTTGTTGATCCAGCTGGCCTCGACCCAGTCAGCAGATGCCTCCCCCGCACCAGGAACGGATTTTGGGCCCCACGGTCCCTTACCGATGGATGAATTTTCGTCCCTGGTCGAATTATTGTGAATATCCCTGATCCGGTGGTTTTCCTCTGCTGCAAGTTTTGGCTAACCGTGAGACGCAGAAAGTCAGCCATTTCCAAGCTCGATCCAGCGGCACGGACCGCATTCATGGACGCGATTAGAATCCAAGTAGAGGCACTCACCGCGAGTCAAGACCTTCGGCTAGATTCAGCCGCAGCGACGAAGGCCGAGGCAATGACAGACGCAGACACGGATATCGAACTGGACGGAGTTTCACACGCCGGACCAGGATTTCTGAAAGGGTTATTGAACGAGGATCCGAAGGGACCAAATTGAAGACTGTCTTCGCCTCCTCCAAAACATCTTTGTCGCCCCTCAAGCGGTACCGAGGATGTCACGAATTGATGGAAACAGACTGACTGCAGGCGATTCAAGGGCTACGGGTGTGTCCCCAACGCCCTCCGACGAAGAGAACGCGCAGGAAGGGTAGGAAGCCAGGTAATGATTTGCTCGTGGCGGACATGAGCTTTCTCCGTGCTCATAGTCCGTCAAGAATAATCGGGTTTGATCATTCGATGAACGGGCTTTGTCATGTTTTAGGCGGCGCCAGGCGCGGCAAGATTGACGGCGAGCTGGATGAAGAGAGATGTTGAGTTTAACGGCTTGGCCTCAACTCATCCCGGCTTAGGTCGACCCTCGCCACGGACATCCTTTGGGAATGCGATGGAACGCATAGGGCGACTGAGACGATACAAATGCATGTGTTACGGCTATTATTTTATGATTGTCCCTGGCCCGGCAAGGCGACGGACACAAGTTGAGGATCCGAGATGCCCGTCATGCTTAAGGGGCGGGAAAAGTGTCTCAGCATCCCGAAGCATCATATGTTCGGCTGGCGGCAAACCAAATGAAAAAGCATTTTCATAGCAAACAGTGGGAAGCTTTTGCACTCCGTTTGCACGCCGCGACCTGAATGCCAAGAAACGAGGCGGCTTCAAACGCCAGCTCTCGATGACGATGTCATATGTTAGATTCGCGTTTTTTAGAACTAAGCCCGAGCTTGGCAGGCACGTACCTCGAGAACATTGACGGGGTCGGTAGTCTGTCATATATAGACGCGCTGCAGCTGTTCGGTCACCGGTCTGAACTAATGATCAACGGCGTTACCAAGCGATAGCCCAGCCCTACGACGCGCCGACGCCTCGGGCCGACTGCGACATTAACTGGGATGATTCCCGAGACGCCACTGCTTGAACAATAACATTCGTGGTCGTTCCGCCCAAAATTCATGATAGTGTGCTGTTTACCGAACGCGGTGGTGTGAGTACGCACAACACGCAACACGCAACACACAACACACAACACAACCACGATCGCGATCGGGTGACTGACTGACTGTACGACTGACCAATTTACTTGGACCGCTAGGCCTAGACCCTTCGCCTAAAATACGATCAAGTCCGATGTCGTATGGAAGATGGGGAACCGACCAGCATGGCAGCATAGCCGCGTTGCTTGCTTGCGTGCGTGCGTGCGCGGGGTTGGTCGGCGGCACGGCAGCAGGCATGGCATGCGAGTGAGAACGAAGGGGGAAACTGCGACAGCGAGCATGTGGCTGGCTGGCAGAGCTGATTTCATGGGCAACAACAAAAACCTTCTACACCTCAGCTTGGAAAGAACCCTGGCAAACAGGCCACATCAGGTATGCCTTTTGCAGTGTTCGGCCGAGCACTGACTCGTTTCGGTTCCGAGTGACTGACAGACACGTTGCAGACGTCCAATCGAACATGGACTATCCCATCTGTAGCACGTTTTCTTTGCGGTGTGAATCCCCGCCCGATTTTCGGAGACTCCGCCCCAAGGTTCACGATACTGAGAGGGTTGTCTTCCACGGCTGCAAATGTTGGTGTTTTTCTCGTGTTGAGCGGTCTGCTGCGTTCTCATTTCGCGGACGGTTGTTGCGGCTTTTACGAAAGAAACGGGGCCAAGGAACACCCCAGACGCAGATTTGGGCCCAGTCCTTGTTCAGAAGCAATAAACAGCAAGGCAGGCGTACCCGACCCAAGCTGTCGATGTGTCTTACCAGCACCACAGCGTCGGTTGCGTATGAAACTGTTAGCGGATCTGTACCATAGCCGGCAGGCAAGGGTGTCTGTCGGTGGGGACTGACGTAAGCATCCAGACGGCATGGCCCGAGCTCCGAAGTCATCGAGATGGACGAGGTTCGCGTATTACGTAATGAAGACCGGGTAAAGCACGGCTCACCATGATTCAGCGATGGAACAGCACGTGCCAGTTGAAAACGTGAATCGGCCGGAGCCGGACAATCGAACGAAGGCAGCTGTCATCGGCGTTTGGCGAGCAGCGGAAGAGTGGAGGGTTTGCGACGGGCCTTCGGTTGGCGGTGGGCAGGTCAAAGGAGCAAGAAAGTGCCAAGCCAATGGACATGAGCAGGCGGTGGACTACCTACCTACCGGTGCCGGTGCCGATGCCGCTACTGCCCGCCGCCCGCCGGGGAACACATGTCCCAGGTATGTTTCCGTTACTAATTCCCGGACGTCACGACTCCCTTCCTTTGATGAGTCACCTGCCGTTTGCTTCGAGAAAGGATAGGCGCCACGGGATCTCGATGAGCTAGAGGTGGCCATATGGGCGAATCGGCGATGCAAAAGGTCATTGAAGCGGTAATAGAACTTTTGGGAAATGCGATGAGCCGTTGCGGAAAGGTCGAGAGACTGAGATGGTGTAAGTTGCAGGCGAAATGTGCCGCTTTGAGGTGGCGTTTGCATCATGGATGTCCGTTCGGTCGTTTGTTCGTGTTGACTTGGGGCAATGGCAGTTGATTTTCGGCTTGCAGTATACAGCATTCCGCGCAGGACGTTGGCGTTGCTTTTATACAGCTTTCCCAAATATGACTGCAGTCTGCTGCCATGTAAGTCGGCTGTCCGCGTGGACCTGCTACCTCTGTTTGGTGGTTGGGTGACCTTGTCCGCCGGACCTGACCGAACGGTTCGGCTTCGGCCACTAACAAAATGAACGAACCCAGGGTTCGGCTTCGGTTGAAGGATGTGTCGTTTGGTTCAAGACCGGGGTTGTTTTTTGGTTGGTGGGGAATGGAAAAAAGGGTTCTTGGGGTGGAGGGAGGAAAAGGGAAAACCACGACTAAGGGAAATAACGCCATTGGTCAGTTTCGTTCCGGGTTCTGGTTTTCCTTGAGCCGCCCTTCCGCACCCCGGACTAACTAACACGGCCATGCGCCTGGGACATGTGCGTCTCGTCTTTCTCTGACTCTATAGAGACAACGGGGATCAGGAGGGGTGGCATGAGACGAGAATTGGCGAGATGCCTGACAGGCACGCACGCAGAGAGAGAAAGAGATGATGCGGAGGATGGGCATTTGCAGTCTTTCTGAACTGTGGTTCCCCATGAGGAAGCGGGAGCCGACGACTCTGGACAACTCGCAACCTGACTTGCAACCCAACCTGTCCACCCCGGTTGATCGAAGGAACTGGAATCTCAACCTAGTCTTGCTCCCTGGTCTGGACCACACGACCTTTCCATGGCATCTGGGGTAAGCGCAGGGACGAGCAACAACCACACAAAAAACTTTTTCCCCGTCTCTTTACACTAGTCTCTTCCCGCCTCTTTCTCTCTCTCGGCTCCTCGCGTTTGAATGGAGAAATGACTTAAGACTTGCATCAAATCACCTAACCCACCCAACCTTGTGCGGTTCCTTTTCCACCACCCCCGTTCGTTCCCGCGCTCTTCTCTGACACCCACCTTTTCGAACCGGCCGCCGCCCGCCGACTTAGGAACCGCACGCCACACACACCCCCTCCACTTGTTTCGCTTCGGTTCATTACCCAAGGGGAGTCCCAAGGCGGCCCGAAAACTACAAGTAAGTGTGACTCTGCCCACCTCCCACGACGGGTTTCCGTGGACGTCTTGTCTGGGCTGTATGTCTTGTTGAGTTCCCGAAACCTCTTGGGTTGGAATCTTGTTGCACTGTTTTATCAGAAACAGTCCTTCGTCTCTCATCATTTTGAACATCTTGTCCATCCTGTTTCCTGTAGTGAAAAGGTCTTGCCAGAGAAGTGAGCAGGATCTGTTTTGGAAGACACACAGAGAGTCTTGTCGAGGGGTAAGAAGCGTTCGGTGCAAGAGAAGAGAAACAAACAGAAGAGACCACATCGGATCCCGAAACATACAGGCAAGACAGCAGCGAGGAAGAACAGCGCCGGGAAGGGGGTTCTGTACCAGAAACACTTCCAGAAACACACAAAATAATATCCTTGTCTCTCTTCTTTCCGTTCCGTCTTTTAACATAGGTACACACACCCGCACACCCCAGATGGACCCGGAAAAGGCAGCACAGACATCCCACCGCCACCACCCCGGGGCCAACGACGACTACAACGACAAGGCCACCACACACTCGTCGTACGTCGCCCCGGAGGAGCCAGACTACAGCTGCTATGCCTACCCCGTCCCGGACAAGGCCGACTCGGCAGCGCACAACGGCACCGCCGCCTTCGGTAACGACCTGATCCCCTCCGTCTCCAACGCCGTGGCCAACGCCGGCGGGAACACTTACACCAACCCCGGCCACAGCGCCGCCGACGGCAAGGACGGCGACTTCATCAACCGCGTGCCCTCGGCAGCAACCACCACCCCCGCCGAGGAGGAGACGTACCCCGAGGGCGGCCTGCGCGCGTGGTCCGTCGTGCTCGGCTCCTGGCTGGCGCTCTTCTCCGCGCTCGGCATCATGAACAGCATCGCCGTGTTCCAGACGTACGTCGCCACGCACCAGCTACAGGGCTACCGCGAGGGCACCATCGGCTGGATCTTCTCCGTGTACACGTTCCTCTGCTTTTTCGGCGGCATCTACATCGGCCCCGTGTTCGACCGCTGGGGCCCGCGCTGGCTCGTCCTCTCCGGCACGGTGTGTCTCGTCATCGGGGTGATGCTGCTCAGCATCTGCACGCGTAAGTCTCACCCTCTTCCTTTACAAGGAAAGAAACACTGACGAATGACACAGTCTACTGGCACTTCATGCTCGCCTTCGGCATCCTCTGCGGCCTCGGGTCCTCCCTCGTCTTCACGCCGTCCATCGCCGCCGTCGGGCACTGGTTCAAGCGCCGCCGCGGCTTCGCCACCGGCATGGCCTCCACGGGCGGCTCCATCGGCGGCATCGTCTTCCCGCTCATGATGCAGTCCCTCTTCCCGCGCCTCGGCTGGGGCTGGACCATCCGCGCCGTCGGCTTCATCTGCCTCGCCCTCTGCGGCGCCTCCAACTTCCTCATCCGCTCCCGCCTCCCGCCGCCCCGCAACGCCTCCCCGCACCCGGACCCGCGCATCTTCCGCTCCGCCGCCTTCAGCCTCACCACCGCCGGCATCTTCCTCATGGAGTTCGCCCTCTTCATCCCGCTGACGTACATCTCCTCGTACGCCCTCAGCCGCGGCTTCTCCGAGTCCTTCGCTTTCCAGATCCTGCCCATCCTGAACGCCGGCAGCGTCCTCGGCCGCGCGCTGCCCGGCTGGTGGGCCGACGTCGCAGGCCCGTTCAACAGCAACCTCGCCGCCATCGTCGTGTCCGTCGTGGCCTGCCTGGCCGTGTGGCTGCCCGCGGGCGGTAGCGCGGCGGGCGTGATCGTGTTCGCGGTGCTGTTCGGCTTCGCGAGCGGGAACAACATCAGCATCTCGCCCGTGTGCGTCGGGCGGCTGTGCAAGACGCAGCACTACGGGCGCTACTACTCGACGACGTACACGTGCGTGTCGGTCGCGTGCCTGGTGGGCATCCCCATCGGCGGCGAGCTGATTACAGCCGCGGGCGGGGAATATTGGGGCCTCATCGTGTTTACCGGCATCGTGTACGTGCTGGCTTTTGCGGCGCTGCTTGCTGCTAAGATTGTGTGTGTTGGGAAGAATGTTTTGGCTGTTTTTTGAAAGAGATGGACGTGGGATTTCATTTGCTTTTCGGGAAATCATTGTCAGGCGCAAAGGGATGCATGGAAAAAAAGTCTTTTTGGGTTTTTGGATAACATGATGAATGGCATTTGTACGTAGACCAAGATTGAGAGATACAGCATGTTTGTTTACGACGGAAAATACTTAATGTAATATCATGAAAAATGATCCATTGTCTACGTTCTGCCGCCGGCGTCTCGGTATTGCAGCGGCTATCGGTGCCGAAAAGGTCATGATCTGACAAAAAAAGCACTGCTGCATGTCTGATGTTTGCCCGCCCGCCCGTGCCAGGGGCGTAAGCAGCTTTGGTCGTGTGAGAGTTTCCAGTTTCCCGCTCTGCCGCCGTGTCGCGAGCTCCGATCCACCCGACGTCCCCGTGCCCAAAATTACCCGGCAGGATCCCTCACGGAAGGAGGGTCGGGTGGGGCGCACGGGCCCCCGTCGGCCCGTAACAGGAAGAGCCCGGCCGCCTGCGAACGGTTAAAACCCTCGTCTCTCTTCCTTCTTTTCTGCCATTGCTGCTTCTTACTTGTCTGGTCGATTTTGAGCCGTCTCTCAGCAACTCGTGAGGCAGCCTGTCGGTTACTCTTTTTCTCGGACTGTCCCGGCCTCTGGAGTGTTTACCGGCAGTGATATATCAAGGTGAGTGAGAGTGATGTAAGCTGCGTCATATGGCCGGAGGACCGAGGTTGAAACGGAGATGGGGACGCCGAGGGTGTGAGTTGACGGCGGGGGAGAGGACCACATTGGTTATATGCCTCACTCTCAGGGTTCCTTTCTGAAAAGGAAGGGTTTCGGAGATGTGCCTCTGTTTTGAAAATTTATAAAGTACCGTCGTGACTAACACCACGGCAGACTCATCCACGCTCACCCCACCAACCACACACACACACACTTCACAACCACCACACGCAACAACCTCGCCCATCATGACAACAGAAACCGCCGAGCATCAAGAGGACGCCTACTTCTCCTCCCAACCGCCCCCCAAAAACCTCGACGCCCACGTCTCCGCCGCCCGCGCCTTCATCACGCACCACGCCGCCCTCGCCGGCCGGCGCATCGTCCTCGTCACCTCGGGCGGCACCACCGTGCCCCTCGAGAAGCAGACGGTCCGCTTCATCGACAACTTCTCCGCCGGCACCCGCGGCGCCACCTCCGCCGAGTACTTCCTCGAGGCCGGCTACGCCGTCATCTTCCTGCACCGCCAGTTCTCCCTGCAGCCCTACAGCCGGCACTACTCCCACGCCACCGACTGCTTCCTCGACTTCCTGGCCGAGGGCGAGGATGGCACCGTCGTAGCCAACCCCGGCCACCAGGAGCGCATGCGCGCCGTCCTGCGCAAGTACCAGGCCGCTCGCAAGGACAACATGCTCCTCATGCTGCCCTTCACCACCATCACAGACTACCTCTTCGAGCTACGCGCCATCGCGGGCTTGCTGAGGCCGCTCGGCCCGTCGGCGCTGCTGTACCTCGCCGCCGCGGTGTCGGACTTCTTCCTCCCGCAGGACCGCATGGCGGAGCACAAGATCCAGAGCACCAACGCCACGGACTCTCTTTCTTCTTCATCCAAGCCTGCGCCTCAGCCCCGCAACAGCAACGGCGCGCCGTCCGAAGACGAAGAAACATTCGACAACTTCGACTCCTCCCCCGCGATCCCGCGCTCCAAGCGCCTGATCATCGACCTCGACCCCGTGCCCAAGTTCCTGCAGAACCTCGTCGACGGCTGGGCGCCGCAGGGCATGGTCGTCAGCTTCAAGCTCGAGACCGACCCGGCCATCCTCGTGCACAAGGCGAAGTACTCCCTCGAGCGCTACCAGCACCACCTCGTCATCGGCAATCTGCTGTCCACGCGCAAGTGGGAGGTCGTCTTCGTCGCGCCGGGCCAGCGGGACAGGTGGGTCCGGGTCCCCAGCGCGCAGCAAGGGCCGCGGGACTCGACGCCGGCGGAGGACAAGCCATTGGACCCTGCTGCGCTGCCGGAGGGCGACCCCGAAGTGGAGATTGAGAGCTTGATCATCCCTGCCGTGCAGGAGCTGCACTCGAAGCACATTCAGTCATTGCAGAAGTAGACTGGTTTAGAAGAGCTGGTGTTTTTCTGTTACACGTAATCGAGGGGGTTAGAGTGAGCGTCACGTATATAACGGCATAGCGCGCATATATGGTAATGAAAAGCATTGAATACTATTGTTTTTGTTCTAGAAATAAGTGGTGTCTCCAAGCCAATTCGCTACGTGATGCTGTGATTTGAAAAAAAAATGTTACATGCGTTCTTTTGAGTTTCAAAGACAGCCCTCGACATCTATTGCCGGGAGGAGTTTGACAGACGCCAGGCCCTCATGGGCAGCGACTGCAGATGCAGGACCTTGGGACGGATGTACAGCATGAAGGTGACGACGCCAAAGACGACGCAGATGATGTTGACGAAGTAGTATCCGTCGCGCACCATGTCGCACGTGCCGCCGCCCTTCACACAGCGCTCCTTGTCGGGCTGGAGAGAGCACGAGAAGGGGTCGGAGACGACCGGGCCCTTGAGAGCGTCGAGGTCGGCGGGGTTGCCGGGGTGGCAGGTTGCGACGGTGAAGTAGTCGACGAGACGGAGAACGAAGAAACGCGGGAACGTGCCGCCGAGGTTGCAGACGCTGAAGCATGTTAGTATAAAGAAGACGAACGGATGGACAGAAAACTTACGTGGCCAGCAGTGTCATGTAAGTGCCGCCAATGACAGGGTCTGCGATTCTAGCGTGGAACGCCGAGACGGCGACGAACATGACGGTGTTGGTGAAGGTCGAGAAGACGTGCTCTCCAATGACAACAAGCATGTACCAAGAAGTCACGCCGCCGGCGGGGAAGATGGTGACGGTGAACTGCGCAATCAGAGCCGCAACGAGACGGCCCATGAAGCCCCAGCACCACAGACGCATCGGGGTGTACTCTTGCGACCACTTTCCGGCATAGTAGCCAAGCGCAATCTCAAAGGGAAAGTCGATCAGAACAGTCAGAGCCATGTTCTCCTGGCCAAAGCCCTTGTCAATGAGCTTGAGGTTGGTGACGGCATCGTTCGCCTGGAAACCGATCTTGGCGATGAGATGGACGATGATGATGGTCTGGATGTTCTTGAGCTTGAGAACGCCCCACATGATCTTGTACACGTCCCAGATGCCGTCCTCGTTCTTGGTCTTCTCCTCGCGCTTGAACAGAGACAGGCCGATGGTAATGGCAATGTAGGCCCAGCCCCAGAAGGTGAGATAGCCGCCAAGGTTCATCAAGCCCGTGTCAAGTGGTGTGCTGCGGAAGTAGCGGTTGGCAAAGTCCTTGGAGTTGAACGCCAAGAACACCGTGTAGGACAGGAAGTGGCCGGCAGTCAGACCAACAGTTTGCGCAGTGGAAGCATACGAGACATTCCCGGGAGTCAGTAGAGTCAGGGCCCAGCCGTCTACGGCAATATCTTGAGTGGCGCACATAAACACCAAGAAGAACCACCACCCGGTGAAGTTCCACACAGTCGGGCCACCGGGCTTTCCAGTCGTAGCCATCATGTTCTCGACAGTAGAGCCGAGCCACAGCATTCCCAAACCAGAGAGCAGCTGGATGGGGAGAATCCAGCTCTTTCTGCGCCCAACCTTGGGGCTCCATACCGCATCGACGATCGGGCTCCACAGGAGCTTCAGCGAGTAGGGATACGACGCCAGACTGAAGATTCCAATCTCGCTGTATGACATGTGATCCTTCATGAGGAACGGCACGGAGCCGCCGGCGAGACCCATGGGAACACCCTGCAAGAAGTACAGCAGCACCAACAGGAGGAAGTTGCGCTGGTCTTGCACGGGCAGCTCGAAGAAGCCATGGTTGTTCGCGATGGGCGTCTTGGGGACGGGGTCGTCGAGGGTGAAGGATTCGCGCGCCATGAGATTCGCGGTGACGGTGTCGGACCCGGGGGCTGTCGTCTTCCGCCGGTACTCAACGTTGTTCTGATTCATATCGCCGTTGGCGTGGCCGTTGGTGCCGTCTGTGTCGACGGCAAGATCGGCCAAAGCTTTGCGCTTCGTGGACTTGTTCCGGCGGGTTCGGACGCTCATTTGTGCTTGGTAATCGTGGATCTGCGGCGTAGTCGTAAGGTGGGGAGCAGCGTAGAGTAGTTGGAAAGAAACAGTAGTATGTAGAGGTTAGAAAAAGAGGTTGGAAGACTTTGTGCGACAAGTCGAGAGTCGTGAGGACAAAAAGTTTGGGTTTCGAGTACGGATCGAGATAAGGTCGAAGGCGGGGTGGAGCAGAGTCCGTGGGAGTCAAGGCGACACTGCTTAAAAAGCAGCTGGAAACCAGTGACAAGCGGAAGAAGCGCTAGGCAGCGGGACGCGCGAAGTTTGTGCGGTCGGGTGTTGATTTGGTAGGAGTGCGCGCGAGGAAGGCGATGTGTATGTGTCCCAGGACGAGTGGACGGGAAGCGCAACCGTGGCCTTTGACACTTTTGGGGAAAAGCCTGTGGCAACGACGATGAATGAATAATGGTCGGCGGGCCGCTTTATTAGGCTCCAGTAAATGACTGTAAGAAGGTTTTTCAATGAGGAGAAATAATGTGACAGAAAAAAAGAGACCCAAGTCCAAGTGGACTGAGACGCGGAGAAGATTTACCGAAGCAGAGCAAGAAGGCGAAGGCGCTGTGTTCTTGATTGCGACGATACTTGGCGAACAAAGAAGAAAGAGACGGGACGGGGGAGACAGGCGCAGCAAAGAAGCTTATCCTCGTCCACCTCAGTTCCAGTCGCCGACTCGATCCACTCCGCTGCTGGAAAGCCACCCGAAGGGAGCTGCCTCGGGGGACCCCTGGCGCCATGCCTAAAATGGAGAACTGGAGGACTGATAAGATACCAGATTAGATAAGCCCCCCGCAGGTCAGAGGTCGCATTCCACCACGGCACGATGGCCCGGCCGAATGATGTTTTGTTGATTTGCGCTTCTCGGCAACGAATGTCAACTTCTCAGACGCGTCGTCGCAGTGAGCACACTCAATCGCATCGTCGCAACCACCACCCATTGAATATTTTCTGCAGAGATCAACACACATCGTCTTCAACAAAGATCAGCGGGCGCCATGTCGGCTGAACCGCAACCGCAAGACGCGGCTGCCGAGGCCCTCAACCAAGAGATCAAAGACCTCAAGGCCAGACGTAGGTTGCATGTCGAATTGCTACATGTTAGCTGCTAACTCGCAATGCGAAAGTCAAATCTTTGGAAAAGGATGTCAAAATCCAGGCGACGGCTTTGATCTCGTCTGAATCGACGCGACAAGCCCTCAAAGAAGCCGACCGCAACCGTGGTGCGCTGGCGCTGCTCTCCAAATCGAAACCAGACCGCGAAGAGATCCTCTCCCGATCGAAAGCCCAAGACGCGCACGACCAGCAATGCCTCTACCGCACATGCGCAACCGTCACGACCTTCAAGGTCCAAGATCCCGACCCGAACGCCGTCGACCACGGCAACGTCCTCGGCATTCGCATCGAGCTGATGGCCGACGCGCGCTTCCGAAGACCGTTCTACGTAATGCTCAACCGGCCGTACAAGGACTCGCGTCACCTGCGAGTGCACCGCCATACCGTCCCCGTCTGCATTCCGCTCTCAGGACTCGCTGCACGACACTTGCCCCCTCCGAGACCAGCCGACGCCGAGAGGCAGACGACGCAGGACCTGTCGCGCTTTGTTCGGACGTTGAGGAGGGAGATTGTCCGTTACCACAACCGTATTGCTGTAATTGGCGACCTGCAAAGAGCGGCCGGGCTGCGCGGCGGTCCGCGAGAGGACGAGTCGGAGCAGGCTGTGGTCAGCATCAGTGCAGCGGATGGCGAAGCGAAGCAGATCAGTCTTGAGTGGGCCGACGGCAGATCAGGCAGATTGGTCATGAGCGAGGATGGGCAAATCCAAAAGGTTGTCGTTCTCGGCAGCGGTGGAAGAGACCGAGAGGTCACGCGAGAGTTGCTTGGAGAGAGCCGTCGCGTCGAAGACGTCGCCAAGTGTCTGACACGAACATGAGACCAGGCCAGGAAGTGGACATCGTCAACGCCTGTCTCTCAAAGCGCAGACTTGATGGTTCGATCAGGGCGGGCTTGTCGATGATGTCTGCAAACACCGATACACAGAAACGAGATGTTGTCTGCGAACTTGAAGACCACCGACACCGCGGCCAACGATAGGGGCTTGTCACGAGATACTCCGACCCTTCAAAAACCGCATTAACCCCCAATCTTACGGATGAGGTGCAGTAATCAACGAAGAGAACACTGCAAACTATAATCGCAAAGCTCTATCAGTCTAGGCTAAGCCCGATCCTCGACTCATGTTGTCTCCGGATCGTCCGGGCCACGCCCTGACACAAATATAAGCATATTGACCATAATCTGCAGCGCTATGCAGCCAACTCGGTCCTCTCCGACCGCAAAACCTTGGGGTTTCCCAATTAAGACCAGGTTCCCACGAGTTCGGACGGAGCAGATCGCGCGGGGGAAATGAGCTACCCAATCTGTCGATCCCCCAGACTCTTCGGACGAGCTTTCGGCTGATCGCAACCTCCAACGGAAGAAAGAACCTGGGGAAAAGAAATTTCACCGCCATTCGCCCTCGGGGACACCACGGAGATGAGACAGCTCCTTCGAAGACTTCACCAGGGAACGGCGCCGCCACAAGACCGTTTAGACAGTCAGTGCGAAATTTGGGTCACCGTTGATCACGCTAGAGCAAAATCGTCCAGAGGCAAGGCAGAAGTTGTAAAAAAAGAACCGGAACCCATTATATTAGCCTTAAACTAATTAAGTTGGGTGTTTAGACGCCAGAGTGCCCCCCCATTCCCCCCCTCCGCGCTTCTCTCAGCGCGAAAGTCCCAGAGGAAGAAAGAGCCAACCCAACCCGTCCAAGTTAACCCCGTTTGTCATTCCCAAAGTTAATTCCCATTTCCCCATGTGTCCCGTTTGCCTTTGATATCATTGATGTGTGTGTCCGCATGAGAAAACCCTTTACCCCGTCTATACACCCCCATTTGAATTGAACAAGAAAAAAACAACCAAAAATCTCATAAAAAGTTGCAAGTCTAAGTGTGTGATTATTGCAGGTTTTTGTGTATTGTTCAGATGAAGGCGGCGGCAGCGGCGACGGCGGCGAGGACCATGCCGCCGGCGCGCTGGGCGTTGGGAGCAGCGGCGGCGGTGACGACGGCGCGGCTGGTGGTGGCCGTGGGGTTGGGCTTGGTGACGGTGCCGACGTCGGCGGGCTTGGTGGTGGTGGCGGCCGGGGGCGCGGCGGGGGGAGCAG
>JAKMWZ010000306.1:0-60746 GCA_025328985.1 Colletotrichum sp. SAR11_239
GGTCCCGCTATCCCGCTGCGCGTCCGGGTGGGGCGGGTCCTGGGGGGGCGCGGGCTTGGGGCGGCGGGGGGGGGGGGCGGGGGACGCGGCGGGGGAGGAGGAGGCGGTGGAGGCGGAGGACTTGCGCTTGAGGTCGTTGCGGGGGGATGTGCGCTGTGGTTGTTGGGGGGCGGGTTGTCTGGGTGCTTGTTGTTGTTGGGTGGCGGGACGAGCGGTGATGGTTGACCTCTCGGTCTTGATTTGTGGTTGCGGGCGGGCGGTTTGGGCCGGGGCGTCGAGGGATTGGAAGAGGGGCTGGGTGTCGTTGATGCCCTCGCGGCCGAAGGCTACCGTGTCGCAGGTCAGGTCTGCGGGGTTCGCGGTGGGGCTGAGGGCGATGTTCTGGGAGGAGAGGAAGGACATTGGGCTGCCGAATTCGCCGTAGAAGACGTCGAGGTCTGGGGAGAGGGTGGGCTTCTCAAAGTAGGCGGGCCAGTCGGTGCCGGAGGGCAGGGTGAAGGAGGAGGCGGGGAAGACGGGAGACACGGGGGAGCCGCGGGATGGTGCGGAGTCGGCGCTGAAGTCGGCTTGGGTGTCGTAGAATGAGAGGGGAGAGAGCTCTGGGGGTGACTGTTGGAGGAGGTGTTAGTCTTCGGCTTGTTGGAATGTAGAGAAGAAAAAGTGAGGTTATTCGGAGATTGGGGCGGTTAAATGGGCTTACCATTGAGACACCCGATTGAGGCATCTGGGGTACTTGATAGTAATCGAAGGACTGTTGTTGGGCCATGGTTCGATTCATGGAGGGGTAGATGTGTCCAGGGGTTGTTGTTGTGGTGAGTTGATTGAAGATGTGTGAATGTGGTGGCGTTACTCGGGGGAGTGAAGACCAGATATGTGTGTAGGTGTGTGTGTGCAAGTGCCGGATGGCGAGATGTGTAGTTGTATGATGATGTTACTTTGGCGATTGAGGCTGATGGTTCGAGCATAGGACAGGTGGGGAGACTACTCGACGGAGGGACAAAGCTATATACCTACAACTCGATGAAAATGCAGAAACCAAAAAAAGAGGTGCTTTTCCCAATTGCTTGGCAGAGGGCGGCCGGGGTAGAGCTCCGCGGCGTAGCATAGGGTGGGCCACCTGGCGAGAATTGGGGGTGATGAGGGCCATGGTAAGGCGGGCGCGGGTTGGAACGGCGAGCAAAACTGGCGATGGACGGGCTCGTCATACGACCGGCCCATGGACAAGGGACAAGTGACAGAAAAAGGTACGACTGCGGGTGTGCGCTACGGCAGCTCGTGCGGCGAGCACACCTTGTACACCCCGGGGGAGCAGAGAGGGCCTGGCTGACGGTCACTTGCCCAGCAGCACAGCAGTAAACGAAGAGAACGCCGGGGGGTGGATGCTTGGGATGGTGCGGGCGGACGGATCCGACGGTGGAAAGACTGATGATTGACATAAGATGTGCTGTGGAGTTTACTTTGACACATGCACGAGGGAGGATCCCGAGTCGGCAAGCGGTCCATTAGGACGGCGTACCTGGTAGGGATGTTGGGAGAGGCTAGGGGGCCGCCGGAGAGAGGTGACCGCCCGGTGGCCCTATGTCATCCCTGATCCATGGCACCCAACCGCGGAAACTGCTGTGCTCTGCGTTTACTTGTGGATTTCTGGTGCTATGGGAAAGCACATCTGGTGCTTGGGAGATGTGATTCCGATACAAGGCGTTTGCGGGCGATCTGGAACGGAGAGAAACGGTGCATGCTGCGCAGTGCAGTTTCCAATGACACAATGTCTTTGCCCACCGAGCAGACTCGAGTCCCGCGCCCTGACTAAGAACAGAGACATCAGAGGGCGAGCTCGGAACGGTGACAGGGTCCGGGGTGGATGGGCAAATCCCGGACTGGGCCACGACGAGATGGAAAGAGAATAGAACGATAGAGGGGCGGATGGGTAGCTTGGCGGGAGAGGAAAGCCGTTGCCAACTTTGAGCGTTGGCTAGCTACCAGGCAATAAGCCTCAAGCTAAATTGCGAGTACGGGCACATGAGGCCATGGGGCGTCGGAAGCGAGCGGTTTCTTTGCGATATCCTGCCCCGGCCGTCATCATCTTGCATAAGATCTGGCCATCAGCAATTGTGTCGCTAGTCATTCTCTCGATGCCTTCAGATTGCGAGCCGCTTCAGTTGTCGCAAAACCTTGGACACGGCGTCAAGACCTTGGTTCGGATGCTTCAATCTCGTGCGATGCCATGCAATGGGATGAATCTGGATCGCAGGGACCCCGAAAAGGGACCACCCCAGGACGTCAGTTGGCAATGTCCCGAGACCCCTCAGAACCAAGATCCCGTCCTCATCGGCCGAGATGGAGCGCATGTAATTCCTGACGGCGTCAAAAAAGTGAGGTGTCAAACATTACATAATTGGCGAACGGGGCCGGTGAAGGGGAAATTGGCGTTGATGGACGGGCAGTGATGGGAATCCGAGGGCTGGGCATGTTCCTGACGTGCATGCGGTCGCTGTGATGGCGTGGGCTGGCTGTGGGTATCGCGTGCAAGGTGCATGTGTCGATGTCGTTGTGCCTTGCTTGATGAAGATGTTTTGGCGGCAGCGTGTTTCCAGTTGACTGTCGAGAGTCGTTGACATGCGTGCTGGTGCATGTACTTTTGGGAGTGCAAACGGTCCAAAACGGTTTGACAGGTGGCCCACGGCAGGCAGCGTGCGCCGCGGGATCGAGATCTCCAGGGTCCCCTCCCTCCCACGCCCGCCCACGTCTCCCACGCACTTCCCACTTGGGATTCCACTTCCCTGGCACGGACGACGAGTGTGCCAGGTCCCAACCAAGTTCTAGAAGACGGGTGCTTCGAGGATGAGAGTCAGGACGTCGGTCTCTGGGGTACGCCATACCAAACACGGCATGAGTGACATGTTCTGGGCGGTGATGTGCGTGGTGATGTGCTGCGCTGGCAGACCCGAGCGGCTGGTTGGTACTGATTGCAGCTCACAAGCTAAACGTCAAGTTGCCCTGGTGGAAAGGATGGGCTGGAGGATGTGCAAGCTGGCGTCTGGTCGTGGAGACCCGAAGATGCCGGGAGACGGAGCCGAAGGAGCTGGGCTGTGGTTGAGGCCTCGGCCTCGGCGGCGAGGAGCGACGAGCCACAGCTGAGCTGAGGTGCAGTATCCGTAACAGCCACAGCAATATCCGTAGTAGTAGCATCAATAACAGCGGTAGCAATGGTAGCATCCATCGGCGACGTCAGATAGACAAGCGGTATCCGTAACGGAGATGCATCGACGATGCCGGTGACGGATCGTAGTTGCTTTGTGACTCCGTTGTCCGGCCGCAGCAGGGCGTCCGGTGCCTAGCGAGGACATCCATCGGACAATGAAGGGACATGGCCACAGCAGAGTTTTCCAATTCAGCCTCAGAGATTGGACATGCAGGCCGGAGGGCGACTGAATGATGCCGGCGACAATGAGCGAGATGAGGGTCAGGTCGTTGGGGAGCAAGGTTGTGGTTGTGGGAAGGAGGGTTTGGGTCGAGAAGCGGCCAAAGTGGTCTGATTTCGCTGCAGCGTCGAACGTCGCGACCAACAGCCCATTCCTTCCCCCAATCGAACGAGCAGCACGGTCCACCCGGCCCCACCCGTGGCCAATGGGCACCCGGGACATCATATCAGGTACCTCTCGCCTGTTTTGGGCAGGAAGTGACTTGGGGACTGGTAGCAGCTGCCATCCCCGAGTGTTCCCGTGCGCCCTCACAATTTTCGCAGTGGCCGTGTTCTCGATCCATTTTCGATCCATTTTCCAACATCCCCATTCTTTTTTTCTCTTGGAACTCCCCGTGCTCATTTTCGTTGTCTCTTCTACGTTTTTCCCCGGGCGGAAAGAGATGCTGTTTTTGGTAGCAAGCGTCACATGCATCGTCTGCGAACCCGAGTCGACAACCCGCGCAGTGACATCGCCAGCAGTCCGGCGGCAATCTTCGCTCATACAACAACACCACAGTCATCGCGATTGACCAGACGAACCGCGCTGCGGATTGGCTCTGTTTGACCTCAGACCTGCCGTGCAGAGCGCTGATCGACATGGCGGATTGCTGTGCCCCGTCCCGTGTTCCCTGTCCGAAGACCGCTGCTGCTTCTCCTCATCTTCCTCCAGCCGAGACTCCAACGCGGGCGCCGTCTGCAAATCTGCAAATCCAACTGCAACCCTCTTAACTAACAAGACCCAGCATGGTCTAGGCACTGACGACAAACGACCTCGGGAAATACGGTCAAAAATCACAACTCACCTCAGCGACAACTTTCATCACCGACCATTAACCTGTCGCAGACTGAGACGCAGTGTCTGGACTGTCGCCTCGAGATTGGGCCGGCCCGGTTTGACTGCCACATATGCCTGCGACTTTCCTGTCGCTTCAAGGAGGAGATTATGTTGATCTGGATACCCTAGATGGCATCAGTTCCGAGGGATTGAGAGGGCAATACAGAGTACACTGGAATTCGCAATGCAGTCGCACTCCCAGACCGCAAATTTTCAAACCCCGACATGCCCCTCCTCGCTGCTCAGCTGCCGAGCTCAGAGGTACTGCGCTGTTTACATCTAAACGGCGAATCCCAAGTCCAGAAGCCGGCGCTCCCGGCCCCAGCCTGCCTCAATGATCGCCGACACAGCAGCTGGGCATGAACGCCGCTGCTCGCTGCTGCTCGTGTTCGGAAGAGGAGGGGCAGAATGCGAGCGGATTGCCCAAAATTGCAGCAACCGACTGCACCATGTGTCGCAGACGTACATTCGCAGATGAGCTGTGCAGCCCAGCGCCAACAACCACGGGCGCAAGCCAGCACACCATCAACACGCGGAGGCCCTTCCGCCCGTCTGCCTGCAGGATCTCATCCGCCCGCATCTGTGCACTGACAGGACCCTGCAGCAGTCCGCGCCAGTCTAGCCTATTCCCGCCGTCCGGTCTTTACCTGCCCTACGAACACACACCTGCCAAACGCTGTCGGCCGGTTCAGTTCGGCCGGTCGGGTGGGCGGACAAGTTCATCCCTTTTTTATACCTCGGAAGTCGGCGAGGGGAGTCAAGAGACTCACATAATTTCACGGATATGCGCGTGGCAAACGGCTGTTTGCTTAGCCGAAGCTGTCAACAAATGCAGCTTTTTTTTTCTTGTCCCTCGTCAACCCCTGGGTGGAACTTCTGCGAAGCGAGTGGGGGACTGGAGGTTGGCATTGTGGTTCCCAGTCAGCCGCTGGCTGGACGCGCCCAAACAACCACGCCGATTTTCTGACGAGTCAGCAATTTGCATGTCACTGATCTACCCTATGGATTGAGAATGACGTGGCCACGCTGCCCAACGGCTGGCCAGGCTTGTTTCTCATCGAAGTTCCGGAAGAAGTTCGGAAGTATCGAGTGATCCACGCAGGTGCTTGGGTCAAGCTGTCCCGTCCTCAATGTGAGATCACCCAATGTATTGCCAAGGTCTTCTGGCTTGCTGTTTGGTCTGAGTGACTGGCATTTTGAAGTGAATCTCTGGATGAGGTTTTCACGATGCGTGACTGTTTCGACCTCAACACCGTAACGTCCAAGGCGTGAAAAAGATATATATATAGCATGCAGAAGATGCCAGGCCAAGAACACTGCTATGATAACCATCACGAACTTTACACTGTTCAAATACAGATTCTGCTAACCAGCAAACCAGCACGATGCCTCCCACGAAATCTATCCCCAAACCCACCTCCCGCCTTCCTGAAGACCCCTTCACTAACATCACACAAACCCTCCCTCCTTTCAACTTCCTCAACCTCCCTCTCCTGCCCCGCCGCACCTCCTTCGAAATCATCGCCGAACCTGACTCTCAGCCCTCCCCTCCGAGAACACCACCCTCACAACGAACCTCTCAAACTCCGCCTCGTTCATCTCCAGACTACAAAACTCCGGAGCCTTCCTCCCCCAAGACCCCTTCACCTTCCGCTCGCCGCAACCCCGCCTCAACGCCCTCAAAACGGACTCCCTCCTCCACAGCCTCCAAACGCTCCTTCGACACAGAAGGCGACGTCAAGATGCGCAACGGGGCCTACACCTCTCCAGACCGCCGGTACCTTCAGTCCCTCCAAGCTGCCAACACCCTGCAGTCCCAGATCCGGGCTGCCGTGCACGACAACTTCGAGTTCGAGCGTTCGCGCTTCATCGAGGACGTGCGGGTCGCGGTGCTGGATAGTCTGGCGGACGAGATCGCGGAGCGTGTTGGTGCGGCGGTCGTTGCTGCTGCGGGTGAGCCTGAGGGGAGCGAGCTTGATGCCGTGGTCGCGGTCAGGGAGAGGCTGAGGAGGATGGGGGAGGAGGGGCTCGTGCGGGTGTTTTGTACGCAGGAGATGCTGAGTATGTTGAGGAAGGTGGTGGGGATTGTGGAGGGGGAGTTGGGAGTTGGTGTTGCGGGGTGGACTTTGGTTGGGAGCGATGCGTCGGATTAAAATTGTTTAAGAATTACTTACTGAACCTTTAGTATTTTCAGTCATGTAGTCAGGACTGTGTCTTATCTGTACCCTGGTTTTCGAAGTAGGTTATACGAATAGGGCACCAAGTTCTAAGCCTTAACGTCAGTCCACGGTTCAATATGCGTTGTACTTTGTCGTCGGAAGGAAGACCTGTAACCAAGAAGAACAAAGTTTCTCGACATGTACCCAGCCTTCTCATCAGGCAGACTGTTGACAAAGTCACTCGATATCTAGCTTCGCCGTGTGTTGTTCATTGTCAAGCTGGAAAGACATGTCAGGCGGAAATAGTAGACGCTGCAACCAAAGATTACATCCATATTTTCCAAGGTATTGACCGAACACTACTCGTGGTTCTTGTAGTATTATCTCCTGCGGATGCCGCTGCTAACCTAAATGCATCACTTCTGCGGATTTCATCTCGTTGCTCTGTATGCTAACTTTATTCGTACTCGTCTCCGCTGTTATCCTGTCTTATGGGATCTTCTTCAACCGGCTCCGCTTCTTGAAGTTGCTGTTCTCTGAGCCTCTCTTTCTCAATCACCTTGTAGTTATGTGTTTTTGTTGCGCCCTTTTCGACAAAAAGGTCAGCTATTCCCCAACATTCCGACCAGAGAGCCGTATCAACGGCGCAATGTGCGGGCTTGTGTCCCCGGTCAAGGTCTGCACCATATTCAACGAGCAGTTCGATGACTCTCCTGACTGCCGGTCTGTTGTCTGCATTCTTCCATTCTCTCGATACGTGACAGAGCATACTACCTCTATTCTGAACAGGTGCATCAGGATCTGCCCCGTTCTCAAGCAACATCTCCACAATCATGCAATGCTCTGCGCTGAATTGAGATGTCGCTCTCACTAGAGCATCTGTCAGAGCATCTGCATTGTTTTCGATTTGATCATTGTCGATGAGCGTTTGCAGAAGCAGAGCAACCGCATCCACATGACCTTTATATGAGCAATCCTTGAGGGTCTCTTCAAAAAACAATGGATCTTCATCTCCCTCCAACAGAAGCCGCATGACATCGACGCGCCCATTTGCGGCATAAAGAGGATCACGATGGAGAGTTTCATCTTCATTGAGAGGTGCCCCTTCCTCGAGGAACAGCGCCACAATGCTTGCTTGGCCCATGCGAGCTGCAGTGTGAAGGCCAGTATTGTAGGGTGCTTTTCCGATGTCTATGTTGCTCCTTATCAATGTTTGGACGAATTCCTCATCACCTTTTTCGCAAGCCTGCTGGAAATATTGGCTGCAGTAGTCGGCTTTCTCTGCGTTCGGGATGTTTCTGAGCATTAGGCTTATCAAAGCCATGTTTCTTTCGCCGTATGCGGTGCTGAACGCCTTTCGACTAATATTGATATTTTTGTCGAGCAATATTCTGGCGAGTCTTTGTTTGCCGCTGCGCAAAGCTTTTAAAAGGAGGTCTTCGTGGCCGTATTCATGGCCATGGATGTTTGCATTGTGATCCAGAAGAATGACAACAGTCTCTTCATGAGATTCGTGCACTGCAGCTGCAAGAGCAGTACCAAAATGGCCACCTTCAGCGTTGACATCAGCTCCAGAACGAAGAAGCTGTGTCATGATCTCATTGTGGCCTTCAAAAGCGGCCGCCTGGAGGGCGTTGCCAAAGAATCCACCCCGAATATTGACATTCGCTCCGTGATTGAGGAGCTCTTGCACAACCTGAGAATGGCCCTCGTAAACAGAGGCCTGAAGGGCGTTACCATGATAGCCACCGTCAGCATCAATATTTGCTCCATGCTTCAGGAGCTCTTTTACAATTTCATTGTAACCTCGAGAAGAAGCAGCTTGAAGAGCTTTACCAAAATCGCCACCTTGAACATTGACAGCGTCGATATCTACCCGGAGAATCTCTTGAACACCACACATCAGACCGTGGTGTGCAAAGTGGTGAAGCAAAGATTCAGGTTCGGGCCGATACCGCTCTATTTGCGGCATAGCGAAGTGAGGATACATTAAAAATCTGTATCCTTCCGGTTGATACCCGAAATATGTTTCTCTGCCAATACTGTGGTACCTTTGATGACAGTCTTTGTCACCTACAAACTCTTGGACAAGGCCGAGATTCATATTGTTGCCGGCCTGACAGGCATACCGAACCCAAAACCTCGCCGAATGGTCCGCTAATGGGTATGACGACTCGGAATGGTAATTTGATAGCGAGTGAGTCATCTCCAACAAGTACGCGAGACATATTTCTGCCATCGATGCTTTTGCGACCTGTTCTTCGAATACCAGACTTATATGTTCTCCTGACCGCTTCGAAAGCAGGTATTCCTTCACGGAAAAGTGCGATAGTTGAAGGAAGTTGTTCCCTTCGCCAGTAAACTTGATCAGATTCGGACAGTAGATCAAGACTGCGTTAAGGTCCCGTTCTTTCAGTCTGTCCATCCTGCGCTTGTATTTCTCAGCTTTAGGACACACAAGGGTGATCTCTCTCGCTTCTTGGAGATTAAGTGGTGCTTCTGAATAAATCAAGAATTGCAGAATTCTCAGCGCTCTTTCACGAATCGCATCAGGGATTTTGCTGAGAATTCTTGCGTAAGTCTCGTCAAGCGTTGGAGGCAACAACTCCAGTGTTTCTTTAAGGACTGCGTAATCTCTGCAGCCCCTGAGATGCTCAAGGGCCTGAAGCTGGCACGCCACCCAGCGAAACCTGCAAAGCAGATTAGTAAATATGCATGTAGCAACAAAGCCAGGAAACCTACATCCCGTGGGCATTTTTCGTTAGATAGTCTTTGATCTCCCTTTTGACCCATACTCGTTCTTCCCAATCGTCCGAATCGAACCAGTTGGCGATAGTGGCGTCAACGTAGGTACGTATGTCATGATTGACCATATCAGATTCGAGGCAGATCCGACTTCCTCGAGGAACAAACTCATCCAAGGTCATTTGTATCCTGCGCACTCGGCGACTGGTGACTATAATCCGCAGGTTGGCATATTTGCGGTTCATAAGGCATTTCAGCCAGATAAGTAATCCTTCGTTGGCGACGTTATTCCCAATCTGGCCCTCGTCAAGTGCATCGAGCACAACCCAGACCATGCCGCAAAGTGTGACGAGGTATTCAAAAGTCTCACAGAGCGTTTTAGTGCTGGGCTGCGTTGCGCCGCGCCTATGGTCATCGAAGACTGCAGATACATGTCGTTGAGCAGCGGCACTCTTCGACCGTAGCTGATTGATCAAGGACCGGATTAGTCCGTCAAGCGACTGCTTGCTGACATCGGTAAATGTAAAATAGAAGAACAGTACGTGATCAGTGCCGGTTTCGCGTCGTCCTAGATTGTTGATGATAACTGAGCTGAGTACTGTTTTGCCGCAACCTGGCATTCCCCACAACCACAAACACGAAGCTGGCGTCATCCCCCATCGCTGGTACTCTTCACTTTGAATAAACCATCTTCCGGTGTCAGCGCTGCGCAGCTTCGAAGCATCGTTATGATTTCTTGACGGATCAGGTGCGGAAAGCCAGTGGTCCATTCTGTCAGTCCGCTCTTTGTCGGTGAGGCCTTGAATCCCTTGCCGCACAGCTTCGGCATGCTTTTCAATACGAAAAGTGCTTTGAGATACTGATAGAATATAAGAATCATACAAACATGCGCCGTTCTATGGTCACTGACCTTCTGTCATGATCTCCGCCATTCCCTCCGATCTTTCCACGCTGGTTGCATCCAAGACACCCAAAAGCTCCTTGGCATACGCAGCAGCCACAATTGCTGCATAGTTCTGCCATCGGTCATTTTTGTGGCTATCGGCATAGTCGCAGATTCCCCTGACCACGAGGCAAGGAAAGTCATTCATCAGGCCAGCAGCCTCCATCTCGTAACACAGAACATTTGTCCCAAGCTTTTGCGATATTTGGTCTCGAAAGATGCCGTCTTTAACAACCAGATTCCCAGACGCGATGGTTCCATAATGTACCTCGGGCTCTTCCGTCGGACGTTTGGGTCGATGTATCTCCCTTTGGCAGTGTGCGCAAGCCTGAGTCTCGCTAGGTATCTTCAAAGCTCCAGACGGCCTTGTTTTTGGTGAAATCTTGCCGGTTTCGCTGCTTCCGATGTTTGATGAGGAAGCGGAGAAAAAGCAAATTAAGTACCATACCCAGGCCAATGGAAGCTGAAGACTACGGTAAAACAGCTGAGAAAAAGTGTTGGAGACTCTGCTTTGCCGAATCGGAGCCCCCAAACTATCAATAGGAACATGTATCGAGGCGGATTCAAACAGCCGATCATTCTGTGTTCCTTGATGAATGTATGCGCTGTCTTTCCCCTTTGCCCTTCCCAGGTTAGGCCAACGTTGAATCGCTTTGGCCAGAATCTCGGGTAATTCCGAGCCCTTTAGTCGCTCGTGGGCCCTCAGCACATCCAATCCTTTGAGAAGAATGGTGGGTGGAGGGGCGAGAGATCCGACACGCTCCAAATGACCATTCTCTTTGAGCTTCCCCAAATCGTACTGTACGACGCCCGGATGTTGACCTTTCGGAACGCTGACGACCACGTCACCAAGACGAATGTCATCATTTTCTAGTCCTGGGACACCGGCACCAATACCGACCATGAGGCCAAATCGCAGATGCGGAAGAGAATTGACCATGCATGTCGCAGTCGTCGCTGCCGACACCAGACCGTAATTTCCACCTCCAAGTGACGCGATCACAATGTTGTGGCCGCTGATCTCACCCCATGAGTAACTGTTGCTATCTTTGGCGTTCTTCTCAAAGTCTTCCGGCTGTTGATGTTGTTCGTCGAGCATGGCAAGCGCGGCGGTCAGTTCCCTGTCCAGGGCGGCAATCCATCCAATCGTGTACTTTTTGTACGTTTTAAGGCATCTTGAGGGTGTCATGATGCCCTCACTGATAACCAAAAACCGTGCGTAGAGAGTTCGAGAGCGAGAAAAGACTAGGTCAGTCTCGCGCGGATGAGGCGGGGTAGCTCCTGCTTTGCAGTGGATGGATGGTACGTTATGTGTAGGCGCATTTGATTTTTCTGGCCCCCACAGAGTGTTATTGCCCTCCGCTCAATTTAATCATGATAAGATCTGATTCGCCCAAAGCTGAGATAGGAGGTGCGTAGCCTGCTTATGGGCCGCATTGCGACTGCAGGGGTTTAGTGGCTTCATACAGGGCCAAGTCATGTCCGCCTTCATTTCCCCGTAACTCTGTATCCAATTATCCTCAGATGTGGAATGCTGCAGAAGGCTATGTCAGAGGCTATGCCTGGGTAGGCTGGTCAGTCAGAACACGTGGGAAGTGATTTCACATCAAATTCGCCCCCTTCGCCAATCATGCCTCTGCACAAACAATCTCATACTCAAGATTGAAGACGGTGTCAATTTAGATAACTAGTCACTAACGAATGATACTCAATGATGCTTGAGATATGTATTAATACCTTGCTACCTGTTAGCCTTGAGAATAAATGTAACTATGGCAATGTAATGCTGCCACCAGTGGCTTATTTACGTATACCCATGGTAGCGGTCGAGGCATATTGGCTACCATGTTCGGACGTTAGGGGGAAAAACAACAACTGGCTATTATAAGAACAGATTGTAGCAATTTGCCCGTTTCAAACCGATGGTTACTTCAAAAGTCGTCCGTTGGTAACGCGCAACGTGCGGTTCAAACATCCACAATATCTTAGAAGCAGCTGGGCGTGGCGACGCACAAGCTGTTGCTCGTATATTGCCGAATGAAAGTGGCCGGCGCTACGTACAAGAGATCTCAGGTTAGATTGATATCCCTATCTGTTGCTGTGGAGTTTGGAAGTGTCGAAATGATAAAAGCTCTCGTTGATGGAGGCTTTGACATCAATGCTCGGGATTTTGAGGACAACACGCCATACATTCGGGCCTCATCGAGGTGTTGTCGAAAATGGTCCACTTACGTCCATCTGCAAAGGCATTGACCCTCCCGAGGGAACTCGGGCCCGAGTTCACGAGAACTCCAATGTCCCAACTAAATGGGTCACATGATGCGTTGGTGTGTCTTTGCTTTTTCCAAGTTCGCGAGAGAACTAGAGGACGCCAAGGCCTACCTGTCTGGCATTGCGCCTGACTACACACCTGCACAATTACCGCATCTTACCGTGTTGGTAGGAGCCGGAAAGGTGACTGCCGTGGCTAGCGTTGCTTCTGCATCGCCACCAACCTTGGCAGCCATGATGTCTGCACCAGAGCAGCAGGACCAGCTGCCTCTCCTTCCCCCGGCCATCGCTTCCTGCCTGCCACCACAGGCCAACGATTGCCGTTGCGTAAGGCTCAATGGTCGAGTGGTTCCCCCAGATAAAACCCGTTCATTTTGAAGGATCTCGTTCGATTCCTTCATGGAGAATGGCGTTGTCTCCATTTTGTCCGCCGACATCTAGGTAAGTCTCGCTCAAAAGTCCATAGGGGTGGAAAGGCAAATGTGGCGAACATTTTGGCACCGGTTGCACCTTGACAGCCCCAAAGGCGGAAAACTTTACCAAAAAGGAAATACATAAAAAAGCAACTCCCCTGCTCGGGGTGAGTCGAGCCCTCAGATTTTTACGTCCTTCAAGTGTTTTTAGCACTTAGCAACTAGGTTGCTTTGCTCAGGTTTGTACACCTTTCTCTCATCATTGGGTGATGATTTCTGACACATTTTGGATTGATGTAGGCATACTCGCGTCTGCAGGGAAGGCAGGTGATGCTGCCGGCTGTGGTCGAGGGAAGAACGGGGGATTCATACCTGCCATCGGCAAGGTAGCAGCCGTGTTCTACTAGCGAAGGAAGTTGGGCCCAGTGCTTCCTTAGAAGTCACGGCGGCACCTTCTGGGAGCGATGACGAAGAACAGCATTTACGGAGCCGCGTGCCCCTTCGCTGGGAAACGCATGAGACTCTCGTGGTCCCTCTTCTGAGTTCCCATGTGCTTTAAGCACTTCGCGACGGAGTCGCTCAGCCACCTTTGTACACACCGCCACGAGAACAGTGATGAGAACAGCAATCTCGGAGCAGCTTCCCCTGTGTGCCTATCCACGGAGAAACCATAAGACTCCACACATGCTATTTCTGAGTTCGCAGGTAGTAGTAGATTTCTTATTGTCTCCGGATTTTGTAAGGCGTTGGAATTATACGCCATACGTTCGATGCAGCTCCCCTCGTCACTCCTGAAATTAGAGTGGTAGGTCTGGAACTCGGTGCTTTATGTTGTATTATGTTCCCTGCATTCATCACTGAAAGCTCTCCTCGAAGTATTCTATGCGGGGCTCAGAAGATATCATCCTCACTGCGACCGCGCGTCTACTTTCATCCGCCATCCTCCCTGGACCACTTGCGACTACTGCCAGACTACCCTCCTCTCCGGTATTTAAGATGGCTTGAATGACCTTTTCAACGTTTAACCTGTGAAATTTCCACTCCGCCACGCGATATGCGGCCTGATCACCGATCCTTCTGCTTTCCATAGTGGTCACGTAGACGTGTATCTTCACCTGCCCATAACTTGAGACGTTCTTCAACTCGTGAGCGAGTACGTCGATGGCCAATCCCACCTGTCGTATTGCCCAGTGAATTTCGATCAGCTTGGGTCGGGAACAAGACGTTGTGAGTTTCTTGAGGTATGAGAGCGGTACCGCAATTCCGCTGCCCCCAACCACAAACAGCACCTTGCTGAACCGCTCCAGAGGGAGGGACTTTCCGTACGGACCGTCAACTGCCACAAGTACAGTGGCTGGTTTTGATTTCTCGGTCTCGGCGTAGTCCTTCAGCCGCGATGTGAAGCCGTCGTATGGTCGAATCAGAAACGTCATTTCTCGCCCGGACCCAAATGTTCTGGCTCTGGTGTCTTCGGAAGAAGCGATCCTGTGGTCTAAAAGAGGTGAACTCTCTCCCAACGACTCGCCGCGTTGAGCCGATTCAGATACTGACGCCACGGTGAACGGGTGGCTCTCCCAAAAATTCCACTTATTCAGCACCATGAGATAGTAAAACGTGCCGGGTTCAATGGTGTAAAGACTCGAGGAGATTGGGACGACGACTCGAATCATGTGAGCATCCTCGTTGTAGGTGACCAGAGCCCTTGCTTTCCAGAACCATGGGCTGAAGGCCAAGATCCGAGCTCCGCGAACGACGCGGTCTACTAGCCATATCATGGCCGGAACCCATACAAGAGGATCGTAATCGCCTCTGAAAATTGAAACATGCCTTCAAACGTCGTCAGTTTGCCGTTTCTCGTCTGGTTGCAGCTCCGAACTAACCCTAGCATTGTCATGAGTACCAAAACTGACAGGGCAATGTGAAGTACAAGAAAGACCTCGTATTGTCGACGCCGAAACCAGAAGGCGGATGTACCAACAAGCAAGCACATAAGTATTGTAGCCTATCAAAGAGTCAGCTGCGCGGAAACCAGTAGTTGGCGAAATAACTCACCATTTCACCGGTCCACCAATAGGTCAAGTTACACATTCGCCAAAAGTAATCCCAACCGCCTCCTGAACAAGATCAGCAACGATGCGTTCCATGGCTTCACGTATGATCTTACTCCGGAGAATGAGAAGAGTATAGCCGATGGAGTGGATTACGGCTTCCAGGGTGGCGATCCGGGCCACCCAGCGATGGAAATTATTGTATGTTTTAAAGTCCCAGCCTGTGAGCCAGATGACAAGATTGTTCCTCATCCCAAACAGCCAAATTAGGGGAAAGTTGGCGAACGACAAGATACCAGTCCTATCGGAAACATGGCGGAGGACTTGCATCGTGATGGACGGATAGCTTTGAGTCCATGTCGTCAGTATCAACTCAGATGACAGGATAACGGTGCTCGAAGAACTCACAAACCGTAACCTTCAAATATTCTATACCCACAGACGGTGCAGGTCACGTTGAGAAGCATAAACATCATCAGTGTTAATGTCTGCACGCGTGGAGGTAAGGTACCCCAACCTCCGTAGTCGTGCACACAGCGCCGACCAAACGTCGCTGGCGTCAGAATCGTGCGTTTTAGCCATAAGCTGCTGGGACGTCGGCGGGCGTGCGATTGCGTGAAAGAGGAGCCCCAGTGCATGAGTGCTCGGTTTGCCATGCCCACCGTGATAACCACCGCCCAGAACACCCCCATCGCCCAACCGTAGTTGAAATGTTGATCCCATATATAATCGTGTGCGTCCTGGATTGCGGTGAGTGAGCTGTCTTCTTCTGGATTTCCAGGATGAGTGTTTGCGGTGAGGAAGTAACTAACCAGCGTCCGGGCCCAAAGTTCGTAGTAGGATTTTGACGGCACCATTAGCACCTGAACGCGCTGAGTACGGTCTGGAATCGTCTCGTTGAACCTCGTGATTTGAGCGATGTCTTCATCTGTAATGTCATTGATGATGTCGCGTGGGGGGAAATGGGAACCGTTCATGTCAAGACATGAATCGTTCAGGCTCTTAGACTCTGCGAGCCAGACATCTTTCGAACAATACAAATCCCAGCATAGATACAGTGATCGCTGGTACAAATGGCTAGTGCACTCCTGCACGGCAAAAAACGCCCCAGTCGGGGCATCTGAAAATCGCAGCGTCCGGAAGGTCTTTCGACAGGCTGTCCCGCACAACCTGCCGTACGCATCAGAGGCAGCTGCTTGGGTAGAAATAAAGAAGATTACGACAATATAGCATACTGCACTGTTCAGCTGCGAGTATCGCATGTTTACTGAATGGCCCAGAATGCTTCGCAAGTCGTGGTTTAAGTGGTCGGGAACCAGAAATGTGGCGGGTGAAGTATTGAGACTCAGGGCGGATGAGCGGGTATTTTGGGCATTTATCAGATGATCAGATAACGAAGGATTGTGGGCCCAACACATCACGTGTGCATTGCTCAGCTAACGACACCCCTTCACAGTTACTCGTAGGACCCGATGGGTAAGTGGCATCGCGCATTCTATTTTGCTGACATCTTTTTGACGTCTGGTACCTGTTTACGGGGTTACCTTTGATCTCAAGTGAGGCCCGAAACCCTAAGTTAGCCCGTATGATGCTAGAACACGAAACGATGGCTAGAAATATTCGCTGTAAACAGGCTTTCAGTGATCACAGGCGGCAAATATCCTGTGAAGGCCTCTACAAACCTGCTCAGCAGTGCTAGACCACTGAAGCTGGCGTAGGGGAACGCTCATGCATCATGCTCCTGGCACTGCAGTTTCATCAGACGGCGCAATAACCACCAACATAAGAATATCATCTCCTGACTGGTTTGAATGAGGGACTGGCATGATGTGAGAATGGCGGCGACAGGCATAATTGTGTTTTATTAAATAGATCTCAACCTTCTTCTTAACAAGTCCATCCTCCTACAATAAGCTAGATCGTGTAATTGCGCCAGCCTTCCTGTCTGTCGAACGATTTGCCCATCGTCCACCATGTCCAGATATGCGTGGCAAAGTTTCAAGCACAAACTACTTACGATACAAAGCAAGCACCTTTTGCCAGAATGTTGCGCGCTCTGGCTGAGTAGTAACTGTTTCGTTCGCTGTGCGCTGGTTCGGGACGTCTACAACCTCGCCATCGAGGCCCTTGTTGTTGACGGCATTTTGCTGCTTGCCGAGATAGTAGTTGGGCATGAAGAAAGAGGCAATGAGAGGGATACAAGACAGGCAGATGGAGGCGATGGTGATGTGCCCGTTCACAATCGCGTAGGCGCGCACGCCGCCCTGGCGAATGGGGTCGCTGAAGCTGTATTTCTTGAGCGTCTTGATGTTGCCGTATATCTTGGTAATCACGCTGCTCGAAACTCCGGGCATCTCCTGGTGCATCTGGTCAACCATCTGCTCCGTCCAGATGCTCGTCGCAACGGCGCTGCCAATGCTGGATCCCAAGGTAGATCACAAGGTTATGATAGAAATAAGTGAGGCCACATCGTCGTGGGGGACGGAGGCCTGGACACCGACGCGGGCACCGACCACATTGAGGGAGGAAAGACAAAAGATGAGTTGTGCAGCCACGAGTCGAGCTGTATCTTGAGTCATTCTCCCGCTCGGTTGGATCAGGAGACCATAGCCAAGGATTTTGGCAGCAGCTCCGAAAATCATGAGACTTTTGTAGCGATGAGAAATACGGTGGACCAGACCGACGACAGGTCCAACCAGACACAGGCCCATGGTAGTTATACCAAGGAAGATAGTCCACTGATACGTAGTCCAATCTTTGATAATGAGGATGTATGACGAGAAGTAGGTGTTCCGAACGGATGAAGCCATCTGGTTGAAGGTATGAATAATCACACCCGCAATAAAGGCGCGATTCTTTAGGATACGCTTCGTCATCAAGGGCTTAGGAGCCACGAATACTTCGAAGAAGACGAATCCGGCGAGGATAACGAAACCTATGACGATCATGGCGATCATACTAGGGTTTTTCCATCCGTCATCGGCGCTCTTAGCCAGGGTAATAGGCAAGAGAATGAGGGAGAAGGCAAAGCCGAGGAGAATAAGGCCGATGATATCGATATCAACCAGGCCTCGATACGCAAGCTTGGCCCAGTACACCAAGTTCTTGGGCGTCGCTTCGGAATTGCCCGTACGAACATTCTTGGAGTCGGCCATCGTGACCATACCTGCCTTCTCACCGCGGCGTTGCATGGCGTAGAGAGTCAAAATAGCAGGTACGAGGAGAACTGGTACGAGAATGGCAAACATTCCCAGACCCCATCTCCAGTCATCGTAAAATCCCTCAGCGATAAACCCATTAACGGGAACCGTTACAATGAAGGGTAGCGATAGGCAAGCGCTGAAGAAGCCGCGCCATTCTAGAGGGGTCAAGTCGGCGACAATAATGTCACTTAGAAGATCCAGACCTGATTTGCCGACGGACGTGAAGCAAATACCGATAGTATAAGATGTAAAGGTATGAGCGCTCGCTGCAACAGCAAAGCCTACGGCGTAGAAAGCAAGGATCACGACATATGTTGTAGGTCGCGACGTGATATCTGCTAACTTTCCGATAAAAGGTTTGCTGATGGCACGAATAATCTGGCTAGCGGTGTTGACGGTGCCGAGTTGGCTGTGGACTTTGAATGTTGACGCGGCTAACGTGCCGAAGATCGTGGTCGTGATGCCCATGTCCAGGGCGTAGGCGAACATGGTGAGGCCGACGGAAGCACCAAGCAGCCAGAGCAAAATTTTGCCCTTTTTGCCGGAATGGTAGAGAACCTTGTTGAATGCCTCGACCCTGCCAACGCCAATGGCCTTGGGGCTCTCGTCGTCGGACGCGACGTAGTTGGGCTTCTCAGTCGGCTCAAACATGTCGTCGGTTGCGGCGTTTTGCACGGGAGCGTGCTGGGACTCGGGGCCCTTAGGCCGTTTGTCGTCGACAGCGGGCGTCGACATGTCTGGCAACGTGTCGAGCAACTGGATGTTCCGAGATAAGGTCGAGACTACGCAGAGGTAGTAAGGACGATGAATACCGGAGCAGCAAGAGTACGGTGGAAAGAAGAAACAGATGGGAACGCAAAGACAGAGAAGACGGAAAACTCTGCAGCCACAGCGATACTTGATCTAGTGTCGCCTCGCCTGACTTTTTGGCAGTGGAATCTGGAATGGCGCATTAGGCCGCTGATCGAGTCGCCCCCCACTGCGAACCGAAGCGAAGGATTCCCTTAGACAGTGAACAGTGGTCCGTCGTCGGGGTTAAGAATGTGTAATCGTTTGACGACTCGACCCGGTGGGTACATCTCACGGGCGACATGCCTAATGGAAAGATTCTCCCGGCAGGTTCCTACGCCAGTTGAGGCAGAACCAGCAGCACACCTAGACCCATGGGAAGAGAGACAAGCTCGGTTTTCTTTTTTCCGAATTCTTTTCAGATCCTTGCACGTATTATCCACTAAAAATGCACCATGCCATCTAATCAGGTGGCTAGACTTTAGAGTGAGGAGATCATCCCACTGGCGGGTGGGCAACTGCGGAGACTACCCATTTCCTTGGCAAAGTACCCAGTGTGATGAGACTGTGCATCTTGGTATTTACCATTGCTATTTCATTCGGGCGACTCGAAGTCTCTGAGTCTAGGCCGAAATCTTAGGAAAAGAGGATTCTCTCGGAGTGCCCTGAAGGCAGTCGCTTCTCCGAGAGATACTTTTCGACACATTAAGGCGGGCATCTGTCGGAGCGGGCCAGGCGGCTAGCACCTTGGTACTGGCTTCACGTTTTCATCCCCCTAGTTCCATGGTGGCCTTGGCATGACAAGGTTGTTCAAGGGCTGGTGCCCGGAAAATGAGATGGGCGTGGTGGCCAAAACCAGTAGCTCGTACCAAGCTGACGGTTTGCGTGTCTAGTCCACCAAGCGGCTCAGGCGGATATGAATGAGCGGGATAATCTTGATAGTGATTGTTATGTCTATGACTTACCCTGTGTCTTTCAGAACATAGACGTCCTCGATCAGAATTCGGCCCTCTGTGGACTTCGCGAGTCTAAGAAGAGCAATACCCATGGGCGATCGTTAGCTTGCGCTCGGTGGACTCTGGTCAGTTTTCTCCCAAGACTTACAAGTACTCCTGCCCGCGACAATCCGGCCGACAATGCCGATTTGCTCACCAGAACGGATATCAAGATTTAAGTTCTTGAGCGCCGGACTCAAGCCGGGTCGATAGCTGAGCCTAAACGATTGAAACAGAATACGCGCTTTGCTTGGCTATCTTTGGCTTTTGAGACGCTTGTCTACGCCTTTGATGTTGTGTGCAGGCTCTTGTTCGATTTTGTACGCGTAGTAGAGCATCCTCTTCACCGAGTGCATGTTGTTCTCAATCACGGCGCTGAAGCGAATCGTGTTGCCAAATGCAGCTTGGGCAGCAAGTATGCATGATAATGCTCCATTGCACCAACTGCTTTCAAGGTCGTTAGTCCTGACAACGATTTGTCAAAGCGCTCATAGATACGACTCCCATGAACGCTGTCGAGACGGCGCAGTTCTCGTGCAGAAAGGCGCTGGTACATGCCGGCCCAAACGTAGAGGAGCAACACACTAGCAGCAATGGCTACAAAGATTGACAAGATGTAGCTCACGAGGAATGCGATGGGGGCCATCAGCACGCCTGAGAGCGCTGCAGTGTGAAGATGGTTGGAGCACCAGAAGCAGAACAGGGCGAAGAAAGTGCTTGTCAAAAATAGTCCAAGAGACTGCCCGAAGCCCCACGCGGGGTGACCTTCCATGTATCCGCTCTGTTATATCTCTAGGTAGTGGTTCTGCTGCCGCCAGCTGAGCCACTCAGGCAAGACGACACTTGTTCCTGAAACATGGATGCGAAGAAGAGAGGTACCGTCATCCAGGCGTTACCAAATTGGACGTATCGCAGGTACGTCTTCCCTCTAACGGTGTCGATAAGGCGCTCCTCGCTCTGCATCATTTCCCTCTGTCGCTGCTGTTGGAAGGTTGGCTTACCGGGGCCTGCCAGAACAGCTGATATAGCATCTTTCTTTTCATTTTCTGCTTGGACTTCATCATTCCTCGCGTCCACTTCGTTCTGCTGGTCCGCTGGAGAGTTATCTTGGACTCCAACGGTCATCTTCGACTTTTTCAGACGAGACCGGGGTTGAATCTCTCACCATTGATGACCTTACACAGACACTGAATGAACCATTCAGACAGGGCATTCTGCTCATCAACTGCCCGTGGACAGCCCAAAGCCTCTAGTAGACTAGTAGAACTACAAAATCCAGCGTAACGTGACTCAACAGTCCCTACGCCTGAGACAATCCGTCTAAACATCAAGATAACCAAGCATACCGAACATACCTAGTGTGTACATGGGTGTGGATGCATGGCACGTTCAATCAGTCGATGTTGTGTTCTCCTACCGGCGTTTGCCAGAAAAGGGCAAAAGTGGACTTGTATTCGGTAGCCTGGAAGAACCAGGAGGACGGGCATATCCTCTTTTTGGACCGTAGCGTATATTGCGATTGGGCGGTTCTCCCAATCTGGTTTCGCCCGTGTACGTAGGACAACGGTGAGCTGCTCGGTCCGAACCGGAGAAGTGAAAAAGTCCGAACTGAAATAGTATTTAGGACGAAAAGACGTCAATGCAAGGAGAGGCTCTGGCTTTTACTGGATGTGATCTAATCTAATCTGATCTGATGGATCAAATTGATTTGTCCCCCCGGGTGGGCTTTCGCTTGCGGGGTGCCACACTGCATGAAATATGATAGGTCTCGTTCAGAGTGGGCTGTCAGCTTACTGCGTAATTAGTCAATAGCTACACAGTTCGAGTCGGTGATTACTCGCACTGGACAGCTCCTCTTCTTCTTCGTATTCTGTCTGCCCCTCCCTCGTAATTAATGTGCTTCATTGTGTAGTTAGTGCGTGCGCGAGCCGATTTCTTCCGCCTACGCTCTCCGGTCCCAGATCTCAGAAAACAGGCTTAATTGATTCGTCCAAGCAGATTCTTACGCCTTATACGCTGAAATGTCTGAGATGAATGATTCAAAACAAAAATTGATGGACCGCGAGGTTGACAGAAAGTATCCTCTGAAATAGCTTGGTAATCACACTGCAGAAAAGTTCATCAGAGGCTATGCTTAGTTGTTGATTGGAATGTTCTCAGTTCTATCTATTGTAGAGTAAGAAAGTGCGTGAAGTACGTCACAATTCTGTGGAATACCTATCATCCACTAATCACTCGTCACTCGTCATCCAGACTAGAGAAAATATAGTTAGCAATGCCAGTCACGGGATAAGGAAAGGGGATTGCCTAACATGTCTCGCTTCATAAAACGAGCGGCGGCAGCATCGTACGCCGGCTCAGTCATGATGTAGTCTTTGATGACACCCGTACCATTCCGTAGAGCAGCCACTTGCTCCTCGGTACACGTGCTCGGGTCCAGCACGTAGCAGAAGTCCTCATACTGCGGCGGGACCTCATTCCTGATCGCAAAGGTGTCCGACGGGCCTTGAGTGCTGTAGCTCGAGTTCGCCGCGGTGTCGACCTTGCCAGTCGCGACATCAAGGTTGAACAAGGCACGGTTGAAAATTTGATACGCGGACTCGGGCTGGTACGCAGGTACCGCGTGGCCGGCTTGGTAGACCCTGATGAATGAGAGATTGCCATACTGACGGACTTGCCCGCCTTCGTAGGTCTCATTTGTGAGAAGAGGCTGATACCCCGCCTTGGCGAAGTTCTCCTGGTCAGCCCAGGGAATGGCAAGAGACACTTGCTCTCCGCCGATCCAGTTGCATGCAAAGTCACGATCGCCGAACATCAAAGACACCTTGATGCCGCTATGCAGCAAGTATGCAATGTCCTCAATCCAGCCCGGACGCGGGTAGTCTCCGATGCCACGGAAAGCAGACGACGAAGCGCTGGAACTACCGGTCCAATTCAGAGGCACACCGAGAGCGGCTTGAATGTGCGGCTGGTTGAGATATCCGGCGGTGAAAGGTGCCGGGAAGAGTGTGGGGTCGATCTGGGTCACGTCGTAGTAATCACGGCCAGAGACGTCGAGGTAAGGGTCGCGGACATTGTTTGTGCAGAACGTTTCTGCGTCTTGGCAGATGGCATTTACGCTGGCATTCGTGCCGATATTCTCGGGGTCGTAAAGGGAAGAGACTTCACGACAGGCGTCGATGCGGTCGCGGCAGCCGCCTTCACGGTAGTATGCGTCCACCATGCCAGCATATACTGTCTCGTTGACTGTTTCGATTCCATAGGTGTTGTTGAAGGCCATCTCAGGGTACGAAGGCCACTGGACCTGACGATCGATGCAGCCGTTCACGATGAGCAAGGTGTCAAGATTGAGGATGTACTGTTCCCCTTCGGTACCGTCCCATGTTCCATTCTGAATCTTCTCATTTTGTTCCTGGAAGTATGCAGCAAAAGCAGGTCCGTAGCGTCCGCCATACGATTGGGTGGCGATGCTGATGCGGTCGTTGTTCGGGTGGTAGCCTGGAAACTCCTGGAACCAGACCTGCGAGAAATGCCAAAGTGCAATGGCGGCGTTGCGGCTGCCCCATGATGTGGTGTTGCGGTTGTCGACTGGGAGAGTGCCCGTCTGGAACGTCACATTTTGGACTGGGATTGGGGAAGATGCGTTGAGGGTTTGAGTGCTCCCGAAGAGGTTGCGAGTCACGTTGCGGAGAGTATTGTAGGAGAAGCCGACTTGAACGGGTTGGTCGATATAGAGCATATTGACTTCCAAACATCAGCTCTGCATGTTATTAATGACGCACTACAGAAGGGTAAATTACCATGGTTGTTCCATGACCATTCGCTGGGTCGCGTGGAATTGGAATCGTTGTTGATGTAGCACGGCCCGTTCTCGTTGAACAGCCCCGGCATTGACGAGCTGCCCGGTCCACCGTTCATCCAGATTGAAAGCGGCGCATTTTCCGGATCTTCTTTGGCCTCGAAGAACCAGAAGAATGTGTTGATCTCGTAGTCTTGTTCCTGACCCACTCCCTCGAGAGTTCCGGGCGGGAGGTGAATGTAGCCGGCGTAAGACTTGACACCCTCGGTTTCCTCACAGAGATTGGGCTACGGTCGTTAGGTGTTATCCGTAAAGACGGGATCAGAGCGAATACCTCTTTGTAGGATATCGTGATGTTTTCGTCAAACTTGGACTTGAGGACTGTGACTCCTTCAGGCGTCGGCGGGAATTGGGCCAGCGAAGACTGGATCAAAGCTGTCGCAACGGCGACAACCGAGAAAGATTTCCGCATCCTGTCAACGAATCCCAAGCTATGACCGGCTTCAGATCCAAGAAAAAGAGATGGCAAGATCTTTTTGGCGCAGCATCTGGGGGAGGACGAACAATCGCTATATGTCATTAACTCTGATTTTCCCCGCTCATGTTGATTTCTGACCTTCCTACTTCGGCGCTTGGTGCTCAATGATTCACCATCATCGTGCGCTTATGTACGGAGGTTGCACCGCCAAGGAAGTCGTATCAAGCTTGCCCGGAAGCCGATTCGGTTTTCTGGTGAGAGGGGCAGGGGATGGGTGCGGGGTCGCTAGGAGACCCGGAGGAGGCCAAGACTCGGCTGCGGGATGCGTTGAGTTGGCGGAAGAATTGGCCAATGGGAGTGATTGCTCGAAGCTTTAATTCCCGCTTTGAATGCACCGCTGGGACAAAAAGTCCTTATCAAACATCCTGCTCATCCGGGTGCTGGTGATCCTCATGGTGGATCATGGTGAACGTTGTGTACAGCCGAAAATTGAATACAGGACAACGACGACGACGACGGCAGCTGCGACAACGATCATCATAGCGATAACAACGAAACAAAAGCTTCAATCATCGCGACGACAATATTCAGGATGATGGGACGGCCGATTATCAAGACACCAAGAACAACAATCTGAAATAACAGATAAGATGAGTAAGGAGTACTCCGTCCGGCTAAGTGGAAGCATCCGTTCGGATAGCACTCCCTATCTTCAGACAAGACAGCCGCACTCGCGTCCAATGATGATTCGCATGAAAAGCCAAGGTCTTATGAAGCCCAGGTCATCACTTTGAAAGAATAGCTGGCACTGAGGTCGGAGTCCTTGCGTTTCCGTTATCATCCGGACTCAGCTCCGAACGGCCCGAGCTAGAGTGGATTTCGACCGGGACCGGTAGGTGGGGAACCCCCCGCTCGGTATTCGGGTCGGGGGCCGGCATGGGAGGTGGATCGGCACGCAAAGCTTGAGGCTTACTCATACGCAAGGTCCTACGTTCGGAGGTCTCGGCGTCTGCCTCACTTTTGCCGACATTGTTGTCGAGATCCGGGACCAGATTGGCCTGTGATTGCGACATACCTGGTGGAATGACGCCGCCGAATCGCGTTTCAGGGTTCCCCGCAAAGCCGGAACACGACCAAGATGACGCCTTTCCAGCCCGGGATGGCAAACAGCTGGGAGCGCACCACGACCACTGAGAGGCATGGTGTTGTTCGTCGACTGTGTGTGAAAGCATCCTTTCTGACAAATGCAATATTGAATAATGACGCGGTGATTGGCCCGCTGAGATGTTGTTGGGGAATTCTATGTACACTTGACCTCGGATGCGCATGCCGTCTCGAATCATGATTCGATCGTCCCCACTAACGGATATTTGAGTCAACATTAGGGCGTGTTTGACCTCGTGAGGGCGATGATATAAACGTGTAAAAGCCGGCCTTCGATTTTACTACGATCTCATCAAGCAAATCTCTCAGACCATCATCGAAATGGCCGCCGCTGCAGTCCAAGCTCCTCTCCTCCCAGGACCTCCTGGTCAACCTGACATTGGCTACGCACCTAACCACGACAACTACCTGGCAAGGATTCAGCGCCGTCATGAGCAAGAAAAGCTGAACAATTCTCTCCCCGACGGCTTTCCTCAAAAGTTGGAGTCAAAGCTCGTCTGGGATGGCAACACTTTGGCTGAGACATACGACTGGAACTATGTGTTAACGGATGCCGACAAGAAAGAGGTCGATGAAGCTCTCCAGCACTTCAAGTGTATGTGAATAACGCATGTTCGTCAACCTGGACCGTTTGAGTAACTCTCCTTGCAGCACTGAAGAAGCCCCTTGGTGAGATTAACCAGGAGACATTTCCGCTGCCCAACTTGCACAAGACTCTTCGCGCCATCTCCGATGAGGTTCACAACGGCCATGGCTTCAAAGTTGTGCGCGGAGTACCAGTCACCAAGTACAACCGCGAAGAGAATGTGATCATCTACGCCGGAATCTCATCTCATGTCGCACCCATCCGCGGGAGACAAGACACTCAATTCAACGGCGAGCCAGCGGACGTTGTCCTCGCTCACATCAAGGATCTCACCAAGGTCGTTGACGCTCAAAGAATCGGGGCACCCGCATACACCACCGATAAGCAGGTATTCCACACCGACTCAGGTGACGTGATTGCACTTTTCGCCCTTGGTGAGGCTGCTGAGGGCGGCCAGAGTTACCTTTCAAGCAGCTGGTTTGTCTACAACGAGCTCGCTAGAACGCGGCCTGATCTGATCCGTACTTTGGCGGAGCCTTGGAATGCTGATGAGTATGCGATCATTTTGTTACATAACCAGCCTCAACACTCACATTATATACAGGTTCGGCAAAGACGGCAGGTCGTACAGTACTCGACCTCTGCTACACTTCCAACCATCAGAAGGCGACAAGCCAGAGCGCTTGATCATCCAATATGCACGAAGAAGCTTCACCGGGTACTGGGGACTTCCCCGATCGTCTGACATTCCTCCCATCACGGAAGCTCAGGCTGAAGCCCTAGATGCCTTGCACTTTACCGCTGAGAGGTACCGAGTATCCCTCGACTTTCACCAAGGAGACATTCAATATGCGAACAATCTGAGCATCTTCCATGCCCGTGGAGGGTTCGTTGACTCCGAAGAAAAGCAGTAAGTCGAAGACCATTGGACGACCCGTCAGCTGAATTAATGCTTACACTTTGGCCAGGCGTCATCTCACACGCCTGTGGCTTCGAGACCCCGAGCACGCATGGAAGACGCCGGATGCGCTGAGGGAGAGATGGGACAGAGTGTATGCTGGAGTAACTGCGGAGAAATCAGTGTTCCCTCTGGAGCCGCAGATTCGCAGTGCTAGTCGAGGTGAATTTAAGCCAGAGGAAGAGGACGCAAAGGCGTAGATAAAGGAAACGTCTAATAGTAGGCCTAGCCAACTGCCTCTTGTCCATTCGGCTGCCTTCGCGCCAGGTGCATCTCCAGCGAGCCAATAGATAAAAGAGGTTCAAAGACAGAGTATCATCCCACGTCAAATGTAATCGAATTGAGAATCAAGAAGTAATCTCCTATCTCATGACTCGCTCCATTCAGTATTGCCCATTCATGGCTGATTGAATGCCAGTTGCGAGTTGTAAGCTTGCGCAGCACGATCGCATTTTCCCAGGACCGGATGACGTCGTCACGGCATGGCACCAATTGGGCTTGGCCTCCGCGGCCTGAACCAACTCCGTCTACTTAAGCCGACTGCGACTAAGGGTATCTGCAAGACGTCTGGGAATACATCGGGCCAACCGACACACCATCAACACCTGAGCTAAGACAACTCCAAACCTTATCATCCCGCCTGTCGTTGGATTGCTACAACTGACCCTACAATTGCGTTATCGGGACCCTGGAACGCACCGTCGCAACCCCCCCACAGTCCGACGCGAAGATAGCGACCTAGTGCCGGCTTCAAGTATCGGTATCAATCAGCATCGCATCTAGGCGCTGCATTGGTGATTTCGTTCTGGCGTTACGGGGATGCAGGCACCCTCGACCCCGGGAGATAATGCAAGCTGGCGTAGGCGCATGGGTCTGTGGGTTGGGAGAACGGCCGAGGCCGAGATGGTACCCCGCGGGATGCCATGATGTTGGTGTTTACATACATATACTGCCATCCGATCGTCCAATGTATGAAACCCCTGAGTTCAGTGCGTTCAGCAAGGCAGCCTCCTCCATTTACTTCATCGTTGTTGTCTCTCTGCTTTTGACCACAAATTGGTCACAAGATGTCTTTCCTACGGCGACCGTTCAAAAGTCGCGACAATGAAGACAGCGCCGATGCGAACTCGGGCCATGAGTCGGACGTTACTGACGGAAGCCTTCACTATGTCGTCGAGAAAGGCGGAAACGATTCAGGCCCCTCCTATCAGGAGGCAACGGGTGCCCCAGTTGAGACGAGTTCGCCGTTAGGATATGCTGTCGGGCCCGTCACAATCGTCTTTCTCAATGTGAGCAAAATGGTTGGGACTGGTGTCTACTCGACTCGTAAGTTGCGGACATCTTCTTGTAGACATTTGCACTGACAAGCCGCAGCTTCCGCCATCCTTAAGGGTACTGGCTCAGTCGGGCTGAGTATGATCTACTGGGCCCTGGGGTTCCTGACTTCGATCGCCTCGTTTTCCGTATATCTCGAATTCGCTTCGTACTTTCCAAACAGATCCGGCTCCGAGGTGGTCTATCTAGAACAGGCATACCCGCGGCCAAAGTGGCTGTTTCCCACGGCGTTCGCCTTCCAGTCTGTGGCACTGTCTTTCAGCAGTGGCAATGCTATCGGTAGCCAGCCATATCCTTTTCTCTTGTATCTCGTTGCTAATTAAATTCAGTCCTTTCTCAGTATCTGTTCAAAGTAGCTGGGTCGACTCCAGGGCCTTGGCAGTTGAAGGGTGTGGCGGTGGCTGGATACACTGTCGCCACATTAGGTGAGGTTCTCGCAACTTTGAGGCATGATTTGTCCCAACTTACTGACTTTGGCACTCTTAGTCGTTGCCCTGCATAACAACTTCGCTTACCAGTTCTCCAATGGGGTCGGCGCCGTCAAGCTGTTGACGCTCATCTTCATCGCCATCACTGGATTGGTTGTTCTTGGAGGCCACACCAAAGTCCCTGAACCGCATGCAAACTTTGAGAATTCATTCGATGGCCAAGCGACAGCCTATGGTTTGACGAATGCTCTTTACAGAATCATTTTCTCATATGCTGGTTTCGAAAACGCCTTCAATGTCGTGAATGAGGTTAAGGTAAGTTCATGGATGACTGGGCAGTTCGACTCTAGTCTTCATCTCAGTACAGAATGCTGACAAGGCGACGTCCAGAATCCGGTGAAACAAATCAGGAAGTACGGATGGATTTCTCTTGGCATTGTTACTGTCCTCTATATCTTAGCCAACATTGCCTACTTCGCAGCCGGTACGTCTTGGCTAATACACTTGTGCCGTCTTCAAAGTTCCGGCGATACTGACTCACTTTGAACAGTACCGAAAGCGGACTTGGCAGCAGCCGAACAGATCGCAGCAAGTCTGTTCTTCACCAACGTTTTCGGTTCCAGCGGTGCGGTCAGAGGGCTCAATTTCCTCATTGCATTGAGCTCCTTCGGCAATCTCCTGACGGTGTTAATTGGATCTTCTCGAATGCTACGAGAATGTGGAAGGTATGGTGAATACGATCATTTTATAGAAGATCATACTGATGGAGCTTCTTGTTCAGACAGGGTGTTCTGCCCTATCCCCGGTTCTGGGCATCAACAAGACCTTTCGGCACGACCCTGGGTCCTTATCTCGTCAAATACATCTTGACTATTATCATGATTGTCGCTCCTCCCGCCGGCGACGCTTTCAACTTTAGTATGCTTTATTCATCGCTACTCATGCTTTTGAGAGCTTGAGAACTAACATAAATCAAGTCGCCGATCTCCAGGTCTACCCTTCCGCGTTCTTCGGTTTCGTCATGTCAGTGGGGCTCTACGTCGTGCGCTGGCGTCGCAGTCGCCTCAATCTTCCTCCGCCTGAGTTCAAAGCATGGGACGTCATCATCATCTTCAACATCGCAAAGGACTTGTATCTCCTCATCATGCCTTGGTATCCCCCTGAGGGTGGCGTGTTTGCCGGCGATGTGAGCTTCTGGTATGCCACATACGTCGTTGCCGGCATCGGCATGTGAGTTGGCCCCAGGAAAACCGGCATTGATGAAGAACTCGAACTGACAACAATTATTAGTCTTCTTGGCTGTGGTGTGTACTACTGGCTTTGGATCTACGTGGTCCCGAAAGCGAGGGGCTACCGTATCAGGCAGCAGGTTTTGGAGCTGGCCGACGGCGCTCAGAGTCACAAGCTTGTCAAAGTCCCGGTTGCCGACTTAGCTGAATGGGATGCCACGCACGATCACGTTGGACGGCCGCTGCAACAAGTTCCAAGTGTTCCAGGATCCGAGGAAGAAAAGGAGCCAGTAGCTGTGTGAGGTTTGAAGGATTCAGGAGCAATAATCAGCGATCGGCTATGGTGGCGGGAGATAGATAGTTGTTAATGTCCGTCCGCATTTAGCCACCCATCCATCAACAGATAGGTTTCCTATGATCTATTAAGCTAAACCATGGAGGAAATAAGAATGAGGCAGCCAAATAAGACGTCATGATCCAACCTTGGTAGGTGTCTTTATTGCCGCAGGTGCCGTTACTATCACCACAATTTTGTCGTGATCCTTTAGTAGAGGGTCTGCGACGAAACTTCTATTAGGTCATGATTAAATTCTTGGTTTGCAGTATTGATGTAGTATCTAGTTGCCAACTCAACGTCCCAGACGCACTCTCCGATCTCTCCCAGTACTAAAATCAAGCCTTGCAGGTGTTGCAGTTGGCTCGAGTCCAGTCGTATCTCCAGTTCTCGTCCTTCTTGCTCTGGTCCATCACGCCATAGCTAATATCCATGCAGCATGCCAGCTGCGCTCCATTGCAGGTGTAGCCCGGCCAGGAGGTGGTGCACGTGGCACTAGCGCTAGCGGCGAAGAAGACAGCAGCGATGGCCGCGGCGAAGCCTGTGATCTGCATGGTAGGCTAGGTTTTGGTCTAGTCACCAAATTAGTCAAAGCTTGTTTGGACAAGAACTTGTCATTGCACCTACAGTGATGATTGCGATATAAACTATGTATAATATGGTTCGCGATTTTGTTGATTTGGCAAAGGATGATGGTGGTTGTAAGAAGATCATTTGACTTAAGGTTCTGACGCACCCTTTATAGTTCGGTCAGTTATGCCGGCCAAGGCGAGAACAATTTGTGTGTAGAACTTCCAATCTATCTCAAATGATAGTGGATTGTTCTATAGTATGATTGTGTCGGAATTCAGGAGTGATTCGTATTTTAGAGTTATCCCGCCGGCTAAGAAGTCATAGTAGCGGGCTAGAACCATCTCCCGTCGGTTGGACCATGACTCTGATCCTGGGAAGTGCTGGTCAGCCTGTGGATACAGGATATATGAACAGATTGTCTACTGTTGATAGGTTGACATTCTACTCTTTGCTTGAGCAGGGCGAACATTCTCTGACTTGGCCATCAGAAGAAACCCCTCACGCAACACATGTGGTGTTTGATTATCGTCAGTGAACTCCACTGCTTATATCCGAGCTGCCCACGGCAATTCAAACGCTGCACGTCCTCATGAACCAATACTGGGTCCACTCGACAAACCCAAAGAACTCCACATAGCCGGCTAGATGTGACATGAACGATGCAAGAGACCGCCAGTCTAGCCGCTTGGAGATCACAACTGCTGTTGGAGAACACCGAGAAGCATAGGGACGTGGCACAACAAGCCGTCCGCATACGAATTTGCGGCATGCATGTCGTTCATGACGACTTCGGACACAGTGTAAGACCACTACAGGAGCATGCCAAGTTCGACGTGTACGTCTGCATGTGCGATAAGACAAGCTACTCGCTGGAGTTTCATGACAGTACATTCATACCTCTTCATCCCCTTCATGTAACAAGAAGCTTGAAATAACATGCCAGCACCCAAGCTTCTGACGAACAAATTCTAGACATTGCCTTTGTTCGATTACAGGATGCCCAAGAAACGATCAGCGGTCGACATTGAAGTCAATCATTCTGAGCAGCATACTAGCTATGCAAATAGCCTCCTTCATCAACTAGCCAGACGCCCAGGCCCAGCGACGCAATTTGACTACTTGAGAATGGGGGAAAAACGCAGCCATGTTGCTTCGCATACTCAGGACACAGACAAAAGCTGGGCAAACTCTGTCATGGAGGAAGGTCAACTTGGGTCTAAGTCTGTAAATTTCAAGAAAAACTACACCTAAATGATCGGGGTTAAGGAAGAGGAAAATGTCCCTTGCAAGTGCTTGTCAGCCACGTCTTGTGGGGCCTCATGGAGCACCCGGAGCCCTGTCGCCTGGAAGGGTGCTCTTAATGCTTGTCGCGCTGATTTAGAGGGAAATTTGCCATGTCAGGTGTTGACAACCTGATTTACATTCCGTTCTTGAGAGTTGGACTCAAGTAGTTGATCTCGGTAACGATCACTCGTGGAAGGCACTGCATTTGAGTTCGAGCTCACTCTTCGTCTTGAGAATTGTCACGCACACTGCTCATGCCTGCCACTTTTGCATCGTAAGAAATTAATTCTTTGGGGAAATCATCTGGTATGGACCTGGAAAGGGTATTCTGCAATCTTTGCAACCGAATTCCGCTTGCGCTCTCGGATCGTTAAATGATCTTCTCATCCATCCCACCCTCTCAGGAGTTATTAGTATTGGAAGCGCCATCTAGGGTCTTTGTCACCGGGCCAGTCGTTCAAGTCTCCAATAGCGTTGACTTCCTCGGCAATTGCTTCACGCCTCTTGTTCTCTCCCTTGAGAACGAAGTACAAGACAGCACAGACCGCAATGTTGGCGATCAGGTATGCCAAAGCCAGAGAGTGACCGACAATGTACCGCGGCCCGTCATTCGAGCGATACAGCTGGGTGCCCATCACCGCGCCGAGGTTGCCAATGGTGATCTGCATAGCATTGCCCACGGCGCGCTTGGTCTGGCCAGAAACGTTGATGGCAGGCCAGGAGAGGACCAGGGCAGTGGCAGGGTAGATACCACCGGCGGCGAAGAAGGTTCCGAGGTATGAGACACCAGGCTTCCCCGCCGGGTCGGTGTTGGCGAGGAGGATGATGTAGCCGATGGCTGCGAAAGCGGATGATCCCATGATGAAGAACGCTCGGCGGCCGGTTCGTTCGGAGTAGATTGCGACGGTCAATGTTGTGGCAAAGGCAAGAGCGTACGGCGGAATCGTAAGCAATTGAGCCTTTGCAGCAGTGTATCCAAGGTTCTTGATAATGGTAGGCTAGCCAGGTCAGCTTTTGTTGCTCGTTGTGGGAACATTGATCACTTAGCACTTACCAAAAACAGAGAAAAGGTGTAGAGGGGCAGACTCATGGTGTGAAAGCCCAGACCGTACAACCAACACTTCGGGTCCTTCAGAGCGTCCAACACGTAGGCCCACGTAAAGCGCTCATCGTGAGTGGCGTCGCTGTCGGCAGCCAGTCGGGAGCGGATGAAACGACGCTCCTTGTCAGATACGAATTGAGCAGTGTCGGGGTAGTTCTGGATGAACCAGTACGCGGCGACGGCAATGACGACGGTAGCAATGCCCTCCTGGTCACAGGATTAGTGTCATGGAGGTGTCAGGTGAAGTTGAGTACGAACCAATATGAAAATCCATCGCCAACCATTGGCCCACACGATTCCCTTCATGTGTCCGATGCCCTGACTCTTTTTAGCAAGCTGATTGATTGGTGATGATGTCAAAATACTTACCCATGCGAGGATACCACCGAAAGCACCTGCAAGAGAAGCGGCACTGAAGAAGAGGGAAATGCGATATTGCCGCTCTCGACGCCGATACCACATAGAGAAGTAGAAAACAACTCCAGGGAAAAGACCACTTTCCGTGACGCCAAGGAAGAATCTAGCAACAAAGAAACCGGCCATGTTGGTGCAGATACCCATCAGAGTAGCAACAACCCCCCAGGCAATGGTCAGAGTAGGAAGCCAGAAACGAGGGGTCGTTCTCTTCAGGATGATGTTGCATGGGATCTAATTGGAGGTCAGAGACATGCGTCGGTAGTTTTTCAAGCCTTGAAAACGACCGCTGACCTACCTCGAAAAGAACATATCCGATGAAGTACAGGGTGAGACCAGTGAGATATTCATTTCCAGCTGGCGAAGGTCAGTTGGCCATTACACTTCAAAAGGTACCGTGTCTTGCGAGGTCCGAACTCACTCATGTGCAGGTCGTCGGTGAGACCCTCGATTCTTGCGTTGCCAACTGCGCTTGCATCAGCACTTACGTCTCTCAAAATACTCTCACGATGTCTCACCATTAGATCGGTCGAGGAAAGAAAGCAGATACAGGATTCCGACCGCGGGCAGAAGCTTTGCGTCAAGCTTCCGTAGCAATGCCTTCTCGTTCACGGCCTCCTCTCCAATCTCAATCTCTGAAGGACTCTCCGCTCCGCTGGACTCGTTCAGTGGCGCCTCTGACGCCTTCTCGGGCGCGAGGTCCGGCTTCACCGCGCTCATCTTGAATGTCGGAAGAGCCTCGTTCGATTTGATGATTGATCTTTCGTGATGCTTTCTGCGAAAATTCCGTGCGTAAAAGCCTTCTCTCGGTCGCGATCTCAGCCGTGCATCCACCTGAAGTCGATTTTGACGCGGGTTGTGTGTTGGGTGAAAACTCTATGGCCACGCGCACGGCTTTTCAATGCGGCCCCAGACGGATGTAAAGAGACCAGACGGCCGGGTTCAAATCTCTGCAGGCAATTAAGACACAAGATTGGCGAGGGAGAAGGACCTCGAATTGGGGGCCTCGCCCCTCCTCGGTTGGGTGCCATCGTGTCGAAGCTACGCGTATCTGGGAGCATTTCTCACTGCCGTTTCCCTAGGTACGCATGGCATCATCGGTCCATGATGACATTTACGGCTCCTCATTCCAATTTCATCTTAGCTACCGTTGCAGATTGTCGGCGTCGAGTGGATTGCGCGATTGGTGGTGGATGATGAAACACAATTTCTGCTAATCGTGATTGGCTATTGGCCCTTCAAGGTCGGATCACGACATGTTGAAGCCGATGGCGACATCGTCGAACTGGGGCTTTTCCCCCAACTTTCTCCAACAACCCCCCAATTGTCGCTCTGTGATAAATAACACAGTTCGCTTGGCAAAGTTCGAGGTGAACCCCCACGTGTCGTTGAATGAGCTAACAAAATCTTGTTTCTCCGCGCGGCTGGATCTGACACCTGCAAGTGCCGGCGAACCGTTCGTGCGGGCGAACATGAGGCCGAGAAGAAAGCCGACCGGTCGTGGTGCGGCCCCATTCCGAAACTTCGGTGCCGTATTTGTCTCCACATATGTCCGATGTACCCACAGTTGCGCATCGGAGCAACACGGACGATCGGCAAACGCCCAAAGACCGCCATTCGCGGAGACGCTCAATGCACACAAGTTTCGGTTTTTAATTTTCCATTTCCTTCAATCAGTATTTTGCATTCACTAGACAAGCTACCGCGATCGCCCATAGGTATCTCAATCAGGGGAAGGTTCATTTGCAGGCCCACGAGTGTTTAAGTCCGATCACCAAAACCCATTTCAAGTGAAATGAACCCGAAAGTAGCGGGAGGCTCGCAAATCATTGGCAAAGAACATTCACAAGTGCAAAAGAGGAAACAGATTTCCCATCCCCGAACGATTTTATAATATTTCCTACTATACACTAACTATCCTTTTTTTGTCCTTTTCGAAAACCCTTTAAGAAATAAAAGCAAATGAACGACCTTCTATGCAAATAGTGAAAGATAACAGGCTAAGCGAGTGTTTGAACCAAGACCAACCAAGGAAACCATTCAGTCATCACAAGCGTCTGGTGTACAATCCCCCAAGCTCAAACTCGCATCCTCGATGAGTTTGGCTTCGCTCGAAATTGAGCAGCAGTCGTGGGCAAGGCCATGACCAAGGAAACCGCTTCGTATCCCCCGATCAGATCAGAGACCTGCGGGAGAGAGTAGTGGTCTCTCGGAGTTGGCGATGCATTTAGCAGGCGGTGTCGAAAGCGACGAAGGTCTGGCCGTTGGTGGGGGCAGGGAGCTGAGCAGCGGGAACGTTGAAGAGGCGGCACTGGACGGGCTCGTTGGCGGAAGGCTTGCCGAACTCAACAGCCTGGCAGCCGGAGGTCTGCTTGCAGAGAGCAAGGCAGGCGTCCTGGGTGGCGATGTCGGAGCGGGTGACCAGAGGGTTGGGGGCGCTGGTAGCAGGGCCGGTGGGGGCGGCGCCGCAGACGTTGCGCTTCTTGGGCTGCTCAGTCTGGCCGTTGTTGCCGGTCTGGCCGTTGTTGGCAGCCTGGCCGTTGTTGTTGTTGGCCTGGCCGTTGTTGTTGTTGTTGCCGGCGCCGTTGTTGTTGTTCTGGGTGGGAGCGGCGGTAGGGACGCCAGTGCAAGCCTTGTCGAAGACCATCAGGTTAGAGTTGCTCTGGGGAGGAACCTGAGCAGCCGGGACGGCGTAGAGGTAGCAGAGGGGAGTGGTGCCGGTGGGGGGAAGGCCGAAGACGAAAGACTGGCAGCCGGAGTCAGCCTCGCAAAGCTTCTGGCAGGCGTCGGCGTTGGCCGCGGCAGGCTGGGAGCGAGGCTGGACGTCAGCGTTGACGGGGCCAGCAGGCGCGCTGTTGCAGGTGTTGGCGCGGATGGCGAGGGGGCCGGCCTGGGCAGCGGCGGCGAAGGCAACAATGGTGGCGATGGTGAACTGCATTTTGACTGTTGGGTGGGTGTTTAAAGAAAACTGGAAAGTTGACTGAAAGATGAGCGAAAGAGTGATGCTTGCTGAAAGAGCGAGTTAAGAGAGAGAGAAAGAGAGAGAGTAGGAAAGATGCTTGTGAAAGACTGTTGATTGGATTGGTCGTTGGTGGTGAGGAAAGAAAAGGTTGTGATTTCGGGGCGACGAAGGCATTCTTTTATATTCGTCGTGAGCAAGTATTTCGGCTCCTATTCCCACCACTTCCGCAGCATATCGACTGACGATCTACGCAGAATGGACGTTTCGATGGAGATGGAATCTTACGACGCGCGTCTCAACACCGCCAGCCTTCGGCACAAGTGGGCGGAGAACATGATCGACATCACGGATGTCAAGCGGTGAACTTGAGGTCTTCGTCACGGGCCTCACTGCTTGCAGGGAGTTGGGCGCTGTGCGATGCTGCTGAGGCCGCCCCCAACCACTTAGATGGCACTTTCCATCTGATGTTTGACGTTTCATCATTCGCTTGACGTCTACAGCCTCAGCGGGACAGTTGGGATACTCCCGCGAAGTGGGAGAAAGTCCTGGAAAGTTTCAAGGGTTCATCCGGCATATTCATGCGACGAAGCAACAATTCTCCTATGCGTTTCCGTCTGTGGCTGGAAAAACACCCGATCAATCTGTAACATTCAAGCTTCGATTCGAGAAGCTGAGATTGATACTCTGGGGCAAGACCGACTTCGGCACTGGCATGATGCTTCCAGGCTTTTCCCGATATTCTCTCATACTTCCCCACGTTTTCCTGCTATTATTGGTAGTTGTCTACCAATGAACTGACTTGCAGCGCAGTTTCCGTGAGGGGGTTTCGGTACGTAACAAGCGAGTGACATTCCAATCGATAGTCAGACATCTTACGTTACCCGCTTCTGTGGCACGGGGAATTTGAAGCTTACTGCGTAGTAAGAAAGCCAAGCATGAGGCTCACGGCTAAACTGGCCCTGCCGGGCTGCCGGCTACGGGGCGCCGCTTGGCTTTCATTGGCAAACATGTCTGGGGACGTGCAATGGACTGGGATACCCTTGCTGTGTTTCCGCCCAAGCTTTGCGGCTCCCGACGCCTGTTCCCCCACATTCCAGAACGATTCCATCGCCCAGCCAATCCCAACGTTCAGGGGTAACGTTCAGGGGTTGCGTTTTTTTATTTTCTTGACATCTCTTTTCCCCTGAACAGCCTCTGTGACGTGGGTATCCTTCAAGTGATGTGGGCTTACGTTCTCAGCCATTCGCGGACCTCTGCCCTAACCGAGCCTGCTGAGACATGTTGGCCGCGGGGGAGAAGCCATATCGAGCCAAACAGTAGCAAGCCGCAGCAGCGCACAAACATTCCGAAAATATGCTTGCAATCTCCCCTAACTCTTTCGATGTTAGGGCATAGCCATTAAGGCGGGGAACCTTCAGCAGTGCAGCCCTGCCTATAGCGGAGAAACAACTCTGTCTGTTATTAAGACGTGGGCCGCAGTCGTGAGGCTGAGCTTCCAAAGTCTGACCATCTCCTATTTCGGCGACTCGTGACCGGACGTCATTGGCGCAAATGCAGAGGTGACGAGTCCACCATGGGTGGTCATTGGGGGCTGAATTGTTCTTCAAGCCGAGCGGGTGAGCGGCATGCACGCACACGTGGAAAATGGTGAGTAGAGTTGAGTTGGGAAATTATCATCGTGAGGGGTTGACTTTGTGCGTCGTCACCAAAGTAAAAATAGGCCCTCGGTTAAACACAATTGTCGGGCCGTGTGGTGACTGTGGCCTCTCATCGTGAGGGTTCATTGTTGTAAAGGGTTGTAAAGGCAGATGAGGATCATCGCCAATTTCCACATTGGGATCCGCGGGGCTTACGAATTCGGATGATGCGAGTCGCGCAACAACAAACCTTCGATGGAGAGAACAACACCGCATTTGCAATTGTCGACTTGTTGTTGACTGATGATCAATGGTTTGCGTATTTTGACAATGATGAGCCCTCGGGTTCTGTTCCGGCACCACGGATATCACGGGATGTTTGAGCTACAGACCGCTAGATCGTCAGTTACGCGGAAGCCGCGTCGACCTAAACCAATGATACCGTACTTTGACCATATAAGAGCATGTTATAGGCGAACTAGTGACAACAATGGCGGTCAGAATGACAACATTGCTTACTACCTGGACAACTACTATGAGTCTTTTTCGCCAGCAGCCAGCCGTCAGTTCCGGGCCTCCTCGACATCCTATGGAACAAGGCGGTCAAATGTGAAAATTCTACGATTGATGATGATTTTGGCTTCAGAAAGCTGTCGCTGTTCCCAGACCACCCGATAGTCATCTCCGTGGTATGTGACGAATGACCGCCATTCTTTTCTTCGTCTCTTATGACTAGACGCAGTCAAGAATAGAAACGCAGCTGATTATCACGATTTGCATCTTGACTACGTGGTGTCGTATTTCAAGCAAGGTAGTTCAATCAAGTTTATGAACGAGGCAGGGGAGTTTGATATGGACAGCAACATCAACGGCCAATGCGAGTGTAATGAGCAAGTGCGTGAGAATGATATATTGCTTCCCATATGGCAACAAGCCGACGCCACTTGTTGAGTACTTCCTGGTTAAAATCTCTTCAGCTGTGCTCCTCTTGCTTAGGAAAAGTGGCAAATAATTCAAAACCAGTATCACGGAACGAAAATGTCTATGCAAAACAATAATAAATGATATCACAAAAAGACATGATTTTCCTCCGTTCAGTAAAGACTTAAGCTAGCGAAAAGAAAATCAGTTCAGTTCCATTAAATAGCTCAACGGTGACTCTCTTTGATTATTTTTTCTTTCATTCTGGCCATCTTCTCATCAAATCCGATACAGACGACGACGGAACTCGCGATCTTACCAGTGGCGTCCTCGTATGCATACAGATATTCCCGTAGAAACGAGGAGACACACAGAACACTTCAATTGAGAGGGCTGAACGACGCCACACACCTACTTGGACCTCCAGGATGCCTACTTACCACAACTCGTGGAGATTTCAGTAGGAGGAGGTGTCATCCAGCCCCAACGATCACACTTCCCACATGCCCCATTCTTCCAAGATCATCAATGTCACAACGCCTAGATTTGCCCATTCCGTTCTGCACACTGAGTGGGGATGATGACAAGATGTCACCACATGTGAATATTGAATGAATGTCGTCTTTGTGGATATTGCCCAAACACGCTTTGTCGAAACAATATGTTTTGTTTATTACTACGTTGTATTGTTCGTCACTTGGCTTCCATAATTGTTGGTCATGTTGTAAATGATTCACTGATACAACTCAAGGAACGACTCAGTAGACGAACCGTAGGATACACCCGCGAAAACGGAATCTGCCATATTGACCATTAATTCTGCGGGTAAAGAGTGATCAGGGAACTGATAAGCAGCCAGAGGTATCAAAGCGGAAAGGCAAATATGGGCTGTTTACGTTACATCCAGTGGAAACAGAAGAGTCAGTACAATTAATATACGATTGAACCCGAACTTCCGTCGATATAGAGCTCATGACCAACTTCAAACCCTCCTGAACTGACTTTTCCGGTGGCGACAAAAGTTTTAATCTGCCAAGACGGTTCACGTGGGTGATCAACATTGGCGATGGTTCGAGCGGTGGCTGATTCTTGATTGTTGTGGTGGCCGGAAGTTCGGAAAAAAACAAGCATATCCGGGACGTGGATGGACCCAGTTCCGTAGGTGCTTCTTTCGGAGTTGCCAAAGTGCCCGGAAATTTGTGTTTCAAGCAAAGCGAGTTTCTAAACTGCTTCAAGGGGAACTGACTCAAACACATTGCCCTTTCCGATTTTTGTTTGCTGACTTTGGAGAATTGATGAAGAATAACAACGCGCTTCCTTGTCTTCATGACCAAAAACAATGATTTTGACTCTCGGAGGTGTATATTGCGGTCGGATGCATCCATATTGCTGTCTGTTTTGGGGTCCGTAGGTGCGTTGGTCGGGGCTAAGACCGAGTTGGAAGGTGGTTTTAGGTTCATCGCGGGAGCTTAAGTGTTTCGGGATGTGGGCATCGGTAATCGGGAAGGATAGATTGCCTTCCTGAAAAGGAACTGGGTCCCCGAACTGGAGACTTTGTTAATTCTCGAGAGAATAGATTGACTTTGACCTCATTGAGGGGTAATCGGTCCGTGACCGAGTTGTTGAGCGCTTGGTAATGTGATCATGTCAAGGTGAATGAATCGGAGTGATCAGCAGTTGTTCCATTGCATCAGTGGGTTCTCAGATGTCTCCGCTGATGAAGTCATGAGTCGTCGGGAAGAATGATCTCGTTCACCTCAACTTCCTTGCAATATGTGGTCTCCGTCTGTCGTGCCTCGACAGTGTCGATCTTCACTTAAACGTAGCGCGGAGTTGTATAATCTCAACTTTAAGCGGAACTCTCAAAGAGTCGGCGATGTGACCGTCTTCATGCGTTGAGACCGCACGTGGTAAGGTGGCGAGGGACTCAGCGAGTCATCGCCGGCTTCAACTGATCAGTATGTGATGATGCAAAAGTGTCGGGTAAACAATTTCTGCTGCTGCAGATGCGCCTGCAAAGTAGTCTGAGTTTCTTTACATGTTTCTGATTATATTTCCACATTGCTCATCTCGAATATGTCAAGTTGCGTGTCAAAAAGAATTATTCTCAGTACTTTCATTCAAAAGTAAAATACCTGAAGGAAACTATTCAAGATGGCATTTCGAAATACAAAATGTTTAATGCTAATTACTGTGTGAAAACACTTGAGCATTCAATTTTGACGAGCCTGAAAATATGAGTTTAGTAACAATAGACATAAACGTAGACCTCCAGTAAAATCAATAATGTTGGCTTGTGAATCGTCCGAACTGCTGGGCTTGGAAAGGTTCATCTCAACTTTGTTGTTTCTCACAGACGTCGTGTCAAGACTTCAAAATTTCCTTAAGGTTAAACGGCATGCGTGTCAATCAAACAGAACCAGAAAGCTTAGCGAAGTGGAAAGTCTGCAAGTTGGAAGTCATAAGTCGATCTCAGTTGCAAGTCATGTTCACCGTCATATTCAGAATGTTTTCAAAAGAACTCGATTTAGATGTGCTAGCAGCAAACATGCAGATTCGAGCCGTTTCCGGCGCGGAACTATGTACACAGGAATTGTCCACGTCTAGTTATGGATTTGCTTCGCTCTCGTCGTCCTCCCCGCGGCGTTCCCATGCAACCAGTTCATACCGCTAGCTTGAAGACTTAAGACTTTGAAGAATTAAGCCCTTTCGTGTATGTGAGGAAAAAGTTGGTCTATATGTGGAAGGCACAAAATGAAACACCCAGTTCGCCCGCAACCCATCCCTTTATGCAGACTCAAGGAAAACCGTTCTCAACCCAATGAATGTGTTCGTGATGATGTTAGATAATTGAGATTTAGACACCAGAGTCCTCCTGCTCGATGGAGTACTCCTCCTGGAAGCTGGACCAGTTGGTGCAGATGTCCTGGACAGTGGTGGAGTCGGTGAGGGCGGTGATCTCATCAAGACGCTCGACGAACTGCATGGAGAAACCCTCAGAAGTGTGCCAGCCGATGTGGCAGTGCATGAGCCAGGCACCCGGGTTGTCGGTCTCGAAGGCCATGACGAGGTAGCCGGAAGAGGGAAGCATGGCAGTATCTCTTCTGGGAGGGTTGGTGGTGTTGAGGGAGACGGAGCTGGAGTAGGTGCCGGAGCCCTGAGCCAGGATGAAGAAGTCGTGACCGTGAAGGTGGATGGGGTGGGGGACGGCCAGAGTGGTCTCAATGACGAAGTAGATCCACTTGTTGGCCTCGGAGAGCTCGATGACGGCGTCGTCGGTCTCCCAGCTGGTGGTGCCGTTGACGATCTGGAGGAGGGTCGGGTCGGCCCAGTCGACGAGCATGGAGGTGCTGTTGAGGTACCACTTGAAGAGGCCGGCGGTGTTCTTGCCGACGGTGGCGGACTCGAGGTCGTTCCAGTTGGCGTCATCAACAGACTTGGAGAGGTAGGGGACGAGGTTGTCGGTCTCATCGTCGCAAGAGTCGGTGTAGTCGTAGGCAGAGGTGGTGGGGGTGCCGATGGTGCTGGTGTAGGCGATGATACCCTTGATGTTGTCGGTGCTGTCGTTGTCAGAGCAGGCAGCCTGGGGGATGGCGCGCATCCAGAAGTTGTCGGCGGTGTCGGCCTGGTCGGCAGTGACAATGATGTCGTAGCGCTGGCCCATGCCCATGTCGAGGACGGTGGTGGTGTAGGGAGTGATGGGGACAAGGTCGGCAGCGATGACGGTCATGGTGTGGTTGTCAATCATGAACTTCCAGTGGGTGTCGACGGCAGCGTTGACGAGTCTCATGCGGTAGGAGGTACCGGAGGTCCAGGTCATGTTGAAGCGGGTACCAGTCTGGGTGGAGTCGCCGTCATCGCCGTAGACGTTGGTGCCGTTGATGAGACCGTTGTCCAGAGTCGGGGGACCGGAGGTTTCGGCGGTGGAATAGAGCTCATCGACGGTCTGGTGGTCCCAGTCGTTCAGGAAGACCATGCCGAGATCCTCATCGTAGTTGGCAGTGGCGGGACCGTTGATGATGATACCACCGAAGATACCCTGCCAGGCCTGGAGGGCGAAGTGGGAGTGGTACCAGGTAGATCCGTACTGGGTAGCTCTCCAGGTGTAGGTCATGGTGTTGTTGGGCGCCAGAGGGCACTGGGTGATAGAGCTGACACCATCGGCCTCGTTGGTGTAGTTCTGGCGAATGCCGTGGAAGTGAATGCTGGTACCGTTGTTGGAGGTAGTCAGGGAGTTGGTGACGTGAACGGTGACAGTGTCACCCCAGTCAGCGAACAGGGTGGGACCGGGGATAGAGCCGTTGACGGCCATGGCGGAGCGGGAGACACCATCGGGAGAGACGGTGACGTCGGTGAGCTCGAGCCAGTACTCGCGGGTGACGCCCGTGTCGGGGACGGTGTTCATGTAGTCGGTGCTGGTGTCGTAGTCGCACCACTCAGAACGAGTGCTGGCAGTGTTGCCACTGCAGGCCGCACGAGGGTAGAGCTTGGACGGGAAGGGAGAGTCCACAGCGGAAGGGAAGGCAGAGGCCAAGCCGGCGAGGGCTCCGGCCACGAAGAGAGACTTGAGCATAGTGAGGGAGTGTGAAGTGCCAAGAGAAGGTAAAAGAAAGACTGGATGACACAAGTAGGAAAAGAGTGAAGGAAGCAAAGAGCGAATGGAAGCGCAGAGCGAACTGTGCTGGGTGGTGAGAGAGTGGGAATGGAGTCAAACAACCGACGGGCCGCAGAGCTTATGTATTCCGCACGTCAACCGGCTCACGGCAAGAGCGATAGTTTGCAGAGTCTAAAAACTCTATTACCCCAGTGAATGGCTTCACGTCTCCAGTCTCCCGTAGAGCCGCTCTTGCCGGTATCCATAGGACATAGCTCCTCGGACTTGCCCCAGTAGGTTATGATCGTCATGCATAGATTCAGCGAGAGAAAGCGTCTATGGATCACGGCAATATCTCACGATGATTCCCATGTCGAAAGAAGGATGTTTCTGAGACATGCCCCTATGTGACCCATGCGTGGCTGTACGGGGTCGTAAGATGGTACGTGTTGGAGACGTGTAAATGAACCGCAGTTGGGCTGACTCGTAGCAGCTATAGACTAATTCGCAATGCTAGGGCCAGCGTCAAGGAGAAGCTGGGCAAAGAGGGGGGTGTCAAGGAGTCGCTTGGGGCTCGACCCGCTGCAGCCTCACAGGGCCGACATCCAGGAGTCCAGGAAGGGCCGGTTGTGCCGTTCGGTCGACGCTTTGAGCCGTGGATGACCGGGTTGACCGACCATCCGGAAGTGTGGGAGCGATCGGAGCTCCATGCCCGGCCGATGAAGTCTCCACTTGGAGACGCTGATTTTAGAAACTTCCGACTCCGCTGTACGGGCGAGGTTGTCTGTGCTTGAAGGGGGTGTTCGTCCTCGCCAGGAACACGTTGCGCAGCCTCCTTGATCTTACGTGGTTTCGCTCGAAGCCATCCCCCTTTTGCGATGGTCTCGACCTATAATATCCCTGCTATATATCAAGAACCCGCAAAAGCCCCATAGATCTTGGACCCCAGCATGGCCCCCGTTCATCCCACATTCCGAAACACCACTCCCGGCTTGACATGTCCCCCGCTTCCGGGATGTGCCTAGCTCCCGATAAACGACAACGGCGCTTCCACGCTTTCTGGTTGGCCCAAGGCCGTTTCCGTCCCATCAGCTTCGAAAAAGCTTGGCCAGTTGCCGTCACGGCAATGACCGACGCGTCAAGGACATGCAGGAGATACAGGAGAATTGATGCTAGATCCCCTCTCCACCTGATATCACAGTGGAGTCTAAGCCTCATCAACATACTTCCCTGAACATGCGGAATTCGGCCCAGTACCAAAGCGTATGTGCGTGCCCAAGTTTGTCAAAGTCCAAGTTGCGTCTTTGCCAGGAACAGAAGCTGTGAAGGTTGTGTCGCATCTGGCTGGGTAGCTCGTGCCGGGAAGAAACCCCGAATAAAATTTGCAACCTTGTATAGGGAACTCCGGCAAGGAGACGCGGCTTGCACGGATGACTCGACAATGCTCTGCGGTTTTTATTTAATCAACACGACCTCCCCTCAGCCAACTCCCTTTTAGGAACCCCACCTCTTCACCCACACTCACCTAGTCCATCCTTTTCTCTCGCTCTTCTCCTCGAGTCTCTTTTACAGCCTCATCCAATCGTTTAGCCGACCTTCCACTCTCATTTTCACTTTTTTGAAAAAGACAATCGCAACCATGCAGCCCGTCGCATCCGTTCTTCTGTCCCTCGCCGCCCTCGCGGCCGCTGCTCCTTCCTCGGAGCGTCGCGCCGTCGCCGCCGACAACTCCAGTCCTTTCCAGGTTTACGCCTATGGCACCGGAATTGGAGGACTTGCCATGTTCTCCTCTGGAGGTGGGTCCGGTACTGTATCATTTCGAGCTTCTTTTTCGAGGGTTTTACAATACCTCACCGCATGTAAATAGGAGCTTTAGGCTCAGAGTGCACGCCCCCCCTGTTCTCGTTTGTCCGGCTTTGAAGCTCTTCTTTTGAGATCCCTATCCTACTTTGATATTAACGGAGAATCAATAGGCGATGCTTACTTCGGCGACCACACCAAGTTGAACGACACCCAGGCCGCCCCTGTCATCTGTAAGTCACCGCGCCCAGGCCTTGGCATGAACGTGCTGACTGACCATCGCAAAGTCACCCCCAATGACAACAACACCTGGACCGGCGCTCCCAACACCACCGCCATCGGCAACAGCACCACTCCTCCCACCTGGTCCAACCTGCCCTTCTCCATCCCCAGCGAGACCTCTGGCTCCCACGACGTCGGTTTCTCCAACTCCAGCTCCACTGACCGCCAGACCTCCGGTTTCACCTTCTACGGCTCCTTCATCTTCGTCGACAGCACCTCCGGCGGCGGCATGGAGTCTCTGTGGTATGCTACGCCCAGCAGCGTCGACGGCATCTACAACCTCAAGTGGAACCAGACCGGCGACGACTCCGCCAACAAGATCACCCTCACCCTCAAGAAGACCCCTCCCTCCAACGCCCAGATCACCACCGCCGAGGCTGAGACCTCTGCTTAAGCGGATCGCCCTCTCTTGGACGCTTGAGCTCTCTCACCATCAAGGTGGAGGACTCAGGCCTGTGTATACTTGCTTCTTGGGCCTTTGCGCATTTCCAAACGTTGCAGGCGTTTTGTAATGTGTAGTGGCGGAATCTAGGGATCATTCAATGGGAACACGTAGCGGGATAGAATTTGGGAGTGCGAAATAAAACATGGCTTGAAATTCTTTTTCATTTCTGATCTAAACCATTTGCCGGTTCATGTGCCAAACAGAGTCATCATCGCTCGTGACGTTATAATCTAGTAGTACAAAGTATGCTTTTTCGCCTCATTAAAATCCTTCAGCGACGCTCGCTCGCGATCTCCTCAGCAGAAACAGGCGGCAGGTTCTCCGCAGGCGTGATGTTCTCAGGGTTGCCGCCATCACCACGAGCACCGGGAGCGACGCCAACGTCGAGGCGACGGTCGCGGAAGTTGTCCTTGCCAGAGGCGCCGACGCCCTCGAGGCCAGCGCTCTCCTTGGCGCGGCGACCGAGGTTGGAGCCGTGCATCTCGGCGCTGGTCTGGCCCTGGATAGGCTTGCCCAGACCAGCGTGTACGTCAGCCGAGGTAGCGCCGGGGAAGTCATGAGCCGCCGTCCGGCCTGAAGGGTCCACGTTGGGGTTCAGGGCCTGGCCGGGGGTCTCGGAAACTGCGTTGGGCTGGAAGGTGTTTTCCCGGGGTGCGGTGCCTGCAGGGTAGGCCTGGGCGTGGAACTCAGGGTATGCGTCGTTTCCGACCTTGGTGCCGGGGGCATGCTGTGTTGGGGTTAGAATGATGTGCGCTTCAGGTGAGAGTGATTGATTGATAACTTACGCCCTTGGTGGTGAGAGGCTCGGAGCGAGGGACGCTGGGGTGGAACTCGCCCTGCTTGGGGTTGACGGAGTCGATGTTTCTGATGGTAGACATTTTTATAGTGTGGAAGTAAAGTTTATGGATTGGAGAGTTGTTGTTTGTTGATGATGGTGGAATTGGGTATCTCTGTGATCGCGGATGCTTTGATTGTGTAGAACGAAAAGAAAAACCAATTTGTCCAGCCGTAAACATTGTCTTAAGTAGCTTATTGAAAACTGAAAAATCGCCTCGATGAGATATCTTTGAGGCGATCGTGATGCAACATCACGATTACATCACGGTCGCGGAGGATGAGATAAGAGCACCACTTTTCCTGTGGAGCGATGAAGTCAAATCGCATCAAAGACCCTCATGATGTCAGAAAGCCCGATTGTCGACGAAGACAAGAAACGAATTGGCAGCGGATGGCAAATTGAAATCGAAAATCTGATGCAGGATCCAATGTTTCTTGGTGGGTGTGATTGGGAGATCCGATAAGCGCAGAACAGCACTTCCCATTGCTGATGCGGACGTTTTAGTCCGGCCACGGTCGGTCTGCGTCGGTCTGTGTCGGTGAACACACCGGGACCCACCGAATTCACCGAACTGGAGAAGATAGGGGGGAGGCGAAGGCGACATGACGCAAGTCCCAACCCACTTCTTGCGGCTGACAGCTTGTTTCAAGATGTGGGACCAACCTCGTTCGGGAATCTTCCAGATCTGCATCTTCCTTGGCTTCAGCCTCATCAAGGCATGCCCTGCATCATGTCGTGGGTTGTCCACAATGATAATATCGATTGAGTGGCGTTAGCATGAATTTCTCGATATCACACTGCTGAACCTTCAGGCCATGCTCATGCGGCTTGAAGTCGGTGCGCCTGTTCAAGTTGCTGCTGCCCTAGGGATCAAAGGTCCCCCTCTCTGGCGAGCCTCCTCTTCCATCATGTCTTCAATACCCCGCAACATATCCAGTCTCTCCGTGTCGTTTGCCTCCTCGCACCATTCCCTCAACTTCTTCATCTGACGTTCGGCGTTTGCTCTGTTCGCCCACGGAGCATTCGCATAACACCATATGGATTGGAAAAGAAGACTGCGAGCTTGGTGGCGGTCCTCCGTGTTATTACGAACGTAGCGGCAATCCGCCAAGTAGGCGCAGCTGGACCCGTAGTAGAGCCTCGCGTGTGACCCCTCGACGTGCTCATTCAAGTCAAAGTATTCCTGGGCGCGTTTGTAGAACACCTCCGCCATATCCAAGACGTCCTTCTCCCCAGGTGCCACTATTGAGAGATACGCAATAACGTATCGGTGGAAATCCAGCACAACCTTTGGTTGGTCTTCGTGGTGTAGTGTGACGTGTCGGGTGATCTCAAGTGATTTTCTCCGGATTTTATTGTCCGTCTTATGGATGGATTTAGCTTTTCTTGCGTTGAGTAGAAGGATGAGATAAAAGCCGACGAGACTAATCGAGCCCAGGGTCTCTTCTACTCTATCTTCAAGACGGTAGCAAATCTGTTCCATGGACGACTGAAATTCTTCGTGGTTTGTGATAAAAACAAGATGGCGAAGCTTTCGTATAAGCTGGGCAAAATCATAGTGGGTCCCTGGATTTGTTTGGGAAGTCTCAAATAAAAGTGTAACCAGCTCTTGGATCGTAGTCCAACTTGTTATCTGGTTCAACGTGCTCAAGACCCCGATTGGTACCGTCGCGTGGAATGATGTGATCATCTCTTCGACTGTCTTACCGGCAACAGTTTTGCATTCCCCCACCTTTAGTTGACGATTTACCAGGGAGCTGCGTAGTTGACTTTCGAATCGGAGTTTGGAGTGGAGGCTTTGATATATATCGACGTGATCATCGGGCGCTGGCCTGTCTCGACGTTCGGCAACTAGTGTCGCGAGTATTTCGCTAGCTAGTCTCACGATCTCTTGGCATGTCTGTGGGGTTGTGAGGTTTTCGCCATCTTGAGAGCCGGTAGGAGAGAGGTCCCCTACCGTAGTTGCCGGCGTCAATGGCCAAGGTTGTGGACGGGGAGAGAGTGTTTCCGAGTATTCTGAGGCGGCATCGTTGGTTATTGGGGACTCTTCCGGCGGCGTTATCGCACGGGCGGGGTCTGGTGGTAGCCGGCGAGGGATGATGCTATCGTGAGAAGGGATGTCGAGGTCGTTTGGCAAGGGAGGTGGTTGTGATGGTCCTGCGGGTGATTGTTCTCGGCTGTCTGGCCCACCATCCCCCGCATCTCGTCTATGCCGTCTGTTCTTTTCGACTCCCCACGTCTTGAAGCGACCCTTAAACATACGATCCCTGAAGAACTAATAAGTACTTTGCATTGAACCGGTGGTAGAAATATCTCTCACGTGGCCAAGAACCCGTACGTCTCCCTCATATGCGCCCGGACCGCCTTCAACGGCCGGCGCGAGTACATGTCAACAATGACGGAGCGGTGTTGCTCCCATTGCTGGGCAGTCGGCGGCGTCACCATGATGGACGGGCGAGCAGCTCCGTGTTCAGCAAACAATCTCGGTCACCGGCGACGGAACACAATACGACGCGAACAGTGCGTCCAGACTCGGGAGGCGTTGGGACATGGAGCGGTGAATGTGAGCAAGCAACGGCGGCGGCGCGCGAACTACGGATGTCGACATGGGGGGTTTATGAAGCTTGTGGCACAGAATATGTGCATTTCCGGATTGGTTAAGGTCTGGATGGAGCTGCCACGACTTAGCTGCATGTCAGATTCGCGAGCGGTCCAATCACGACAAGTCGCTTGTCCAGAGAGCCACAAAATCCATCCCACATTCGCCAATTACGCTCAAGAATTAAGTACTGTGCAGGAACAAGGGTGAATTTGGGTTCGCCCGTTGAAAAAACTCGTGATGGCGAACCATCGTGTTGGTGTGAAGGCAACCTCATACCCTAGGACAAGGCAAAGTCTTGGGCGGATGTGCTCATGGTATGCTGTAACAATGGGGCGAATTTTTGCACATTGTGATTGTTGCATTGTTTAGTTTCTCAATTACAATTCGTCAATTTTATGCATCGATGAGCTGGCGACTGCTTAGTCCCGCATCTCTAAGGCCATTTCGTCGCAGACAGTACCCAGCGTGCCCCTCCACGAGGAACAGATTAAATGCAAATCGGCCTCTCAATTTTTGCAAAACTCGTTTGCGTAACGAATCATATGACAAAACAGGATTTGATATCATACGGTCTAATGGGCTGTTGACGGAACACAAGAAGAGGCTCTGCGGAACGTCCGGCGATTGACACGTGTGTTGGCTGGCGAATCGGGGCCGATGTCAGCACTGGGCCAATCCGCTCCGTATCCGATCCGATAACCACGATAAGCAATTCTCAATTGCGATTCCAGCGTTCAGTGGGGTTTTCGGTAGTGCGTGTTTGCTGAAAGGTGGTCAATCGCAAGCCTCATCCAACGCCCCAAACCATCGAACGCCAATGAGGCCCTGTGGCGTCCACACAGCGCCTCGTTTCGAAATGGCAATGTGAATGAAGTCCCTGAACATGCAAACCCTCAGCGTCATTTGGCGCTGACAATCTGAAGCATTTAGGCCAGAGTGCAGTTACGCAACGGCAGGTAATTGTTGATTTATGTGTAAACTCTTACTCAAATCACCACCACACTTTGTGCCAATTGAAACTGAAGAGTCACCGTCGAAGTAGAAGTTACAAAACCGCAAAAAAAGAAAAGAAAAAAAAACATTTCTCCATGTGGCACAGAAACCTCAAGGTCTCCGACGAATGCTCAAGGACCTTTTTTACCATTGTCTCTCTATCCTGCATACGATCGGCATTTGATTCGGACAGAGGCGAACCATGCCACAGTGACGGGCCTTGTATCTAGTTCTTATCCTCTGACCGTCTTGGTATTCAATTCGCATCGGGTAACGATCGTACAATGATGAATTCCGATAATCCTACTAACACTGGACGGCAAGTCGTTAGCCGTGTTCCAGAGAAACTCTGCAATACTAAGAATGGTTCCACTTAGCTGAGCAAGTTTTTCTAAACCGCACCAACACTTAGTCAAGACCATCGAATAGGCTTTGACCTTATTCAGACTACAAGCCAACAGAAAGGTATAGCCGTCAGAGGTACTGTGAAATGAAAGCTTTTGAATGGACTGTTCCGAAGTTCGCGCCTTTGTCCGCCAGGCAGCTGTGAGGACTGGTGACCTAATAACGAAAGGTAACAAAAGCAAATTTGCTGCATATTTTGCGCTTGTCTTTCGATCCAAATGTTTTGAGAGTTGGAAAACCAGAAATTCCTCACGTACTTGCGCGTGTAAAGAGTCGGTCAACCGCTGGTAAACCCCAAGACAGGAAAAGAAAGGAAACCTCGAAGCTCAGAGTTGGGGGAACCCAATGACCCCGAAAAACCTCACCCTGCGATACCCTTACGGACACACAAAAATGACCTTGCCATTGAGCCCTGCATGCCTTCAACGGGAAGGTATCATGGCCCACCAGACTCATCACTATTCCGGCAGGCTCGGCAGACCTGACTCTCATGCTCGACATCCTCCATGTCAGCGGCCAAATCCGAGTTGTGCGGAATCCGAACGACCCAGATAGTCTCGATGAAACATTATCAACCACCGGCTGATCCATCACCCGCTATTCCCAGAGTAACTGACTAAGTCAATAGTTTCCCCTGCGTCTTCAGGCAGGGCAGACCTGCAGGCTGCGGGCAAACGGACATACGCGGCTTCAGGCTCAGCTGTGCGTGGGTACCACCCATCTAAGACGCTTGGACTGACGCACATTTTACCCCTGAACTGACCTTCAGGTGCGGATACGTGGACATGGCCGAAAGCGGTGGTGTGGGCTTCGCGTGTTCGGCATAGACGACGAGTCCCTGGAGCGGGACCGAGGCCGGGGGTCTGGTGCAATGCGGGAGGCGGGGGCCCGATCCCGATGTACCGGCCCGGGCGGGTGGGCGCCGCGCCCGAAGGTAAAAACTGGACGGTCGCCCACATCACTCTGGTGCGCGTGAGCGCAGCGAGTGCGTGTCGCTGTTCCTGCGTGCGGCCGGTTTGGCCCTGGCCGCGCGTTGCGGCTGACGATGAATATCTATGCACGACGTCCTGCTGAGCGTCATGACGCGATTTTCTTGTCAATCCAGAACACCATCTTTTTCTGTTCTCCTCTTCGTATTCCTCTGCCACGATACAACCACCCTCCTTTTGCGAGTCTACCCATTTTTGGGACGATCCTCGAAGAAAAGACCCGCCAAGAAGTGCCGAAGTCTTCAATGCGACTTCACGATGAGCGAGACCGAGCCAGGCCCGGACTAGACCCGTAGCGTACGCGTCTTTTCAATAGTCGCTGTCTGACTTAGCGCCGTGCTGTCTGTCGGTCAGCAGTTGATCGTTGCGGATCACGATTGAAGCTATTCCTGGAGTCGATGTTTGCGCAAGCATTCTGTCTCTGGCGTGAAGCTGAGCTGCATCGTTCGGATGGGTGGGCGACAGCGTTGCTTCTCATGCGAGTTGCAGTGGACTCTGGCTGGATCGTGCTGATGGGGAAACCATTCCAAAGTTCTTTTCGAACCCCCCTGGCGGAGTTTCCTTAATCGGTATGTGATCGGCAACCCTGGTTGATCGTGTTCACTCATCTCAACCAGATTGATCATCTCGACTGACAGTGTCCAGAAATCACACCAAGATTGCTCGCGGACGTTGCAATTTCAACAATAACGATCTGCCCCAGAAACTCGAGAGTACGACAGACTCGCATTTTGCCGTCTTTATCCATCGCCTTGAGGGCTGGAGTACCTGCGACAATGTCGGACTATTTCGCATACCTCGAGTTCGGCCGGCCGTCTATCTTTGCGCCATCAGATCTTTGTCAACCAGGGGCGAGAATTCAATAGATTCTCGACATTTGCAGTCAAAGTTTCAGGGGCGCCGTTCTTCATTTCTCTGGATCCATCGCAACTCTCAGTTTTCAGCTAGAGGGATTATTTTTGGAGCTCACTGAATGACTTGCCGAACCCTCTGATTTTCGGACTTCGGAGACATATGTCTGTCTATCATTACAGAAAGATCAAGCGCAAGGTTTGTCGAGCCCTCACTGGTGCTGTGCATCACTCCATCGAATGAATCTTTGACCATGTGTCAACCTCAAAGGTCTGTAAACCCTCATCGTCTCGAAGCCCACGCTGTGGATTATGAAGGCATGACTTGGATTGCCACAGTATGGACATGATTCCTTCGTCCGCCCAGAGGCTGATGTCCTGATACAGACCTCGCTCTTGCCATCACTTTGTATTCCCCGGCCTGGAGCTTCAAGCACACTTCCCATCTCTGCCATTCAAATTCCGTCCTTGGAGTGATGCTGGCCAAGATCCATGACTTTCCTGCATCTGCGCTGACCAGAACTTCCATAACTTCTTCACAACACCATGCCCAGCCCTCGACCTGCACGTCCGGTCCCCGGAAGATAGCACCAGGCTCCGGTTTCGTGATGATTGAGTTCACTTCCACCTTCCATACGGGTCTTCTCTTCTTGCCTTCTGGGTCCGCCGGATCAATCTCGTTGTAGAACGTCGTCGTATAAGGTCCTTCCGCTCGCCTGTCCTGGAGAGATAAACGGCATAGCCACTTGGTCATGTTCGTCCCGAACCAGCCGGGAACCACAAGTCTCACAGGCCCGCCTCGCTCCTTGCCTAGTGGCTCACCATTCATCTCATATGCCACAAGAACTTCATGATTGAGAGCTTTAGTCATTGGAAGGTCCTTTTGGTATCGATCCGCCGTGACGCCGTGAAACGTGCCGTAATCGAGTCCTTCAGACCAGACGAATGTGGCCACAGGTAATGGCCGCGCCAAGTCCAAGAGGAATGACAGTGGAACCCCGGTCCAGACGACATTCCCAATGCGCCAAACGGCTTCTGTCGGCGGCTTCAAAGGGCTGCCGTAGCATTCATGGAAAGCTGTCACGGAACGTCGCGGGAGTTGACGCAGTTGGCCGAGGGTCAACGCGAAAGGCCGCTCAACTAGCCCGTCTATGACCAGAAGCCACTCATCCTTGTCGATCACCGCAGCGCCCATGTGTATGGTTTGGAAGAGATGTTCCTCGCTTGTGATGAAGTTATCGAGGAGATGAGGGACAGGTGGATGTCGAATGAAGAAGCCAGCGGGATCGATTGACTGGCACGCGTTGCGTTCTCGTCCATCCGTTGGAGCAAAGGAAAGTTCCATATTGGCAACTTGCTCATGTAGAAGCATCTTGAAAGTGGTAGTTCAGCTGCTCTCCGAACCGTATGCCTTTGGTCCAACTCTTGCATCGCCTGGCGAGGCCCCGCAGCATGCTTGCGGTCTAAGCCTCCTTATCTTTTCAGAAGAGAGGTTGGTGGGAAGAAGTCGTAATCACCAAACAAATCGGGCAAAGTCTTTGGTAAGAACGAGATTGTACGGCTCAATTGGTTTGGTGAACTTGACTATCTTGCGTCGGGGGTTTCGGTGTTTGAAACGGTGGGACGCAAATGACGTGCGCAGTGGAAGCGGCGGATCAGATGCCGCCCCCAATTCGGAGTCAGAAGAAGCTCCGAATCTGTCAACAGCGCCTTATCAAACCCCAAAATCTAAGGTAGTAAACTCATTCTATGTAATCATAGACAATTGTCAACCACTTGCGCGATTGGAAGAGAACCCAGAATCTATCGCAGCCAGCGATTTCTACATCATCTTTGTATCGCAATGGCCACTCCAATCCGCATCGCAGCATGTCACGTATCACCCATCTTCCTCTCCGCCCGCCGCACAACCGATAAGGCCATCTCCCTCATCCATGAAGCTGCCAGGAACAAAGCCAACCTCGTCGTCTTCCCCGAGACCTACATCCCAGCATTCCCAATCTGGTCAGCTCTGCGGCCGCCGACTGAGAATCATGACCTCTTCAAACGGATGGCGCTCGAGTCGGTCTATGTCGACGGGGAGGAGATCTCAGCTATCCGATCCGCAGCAAAGAAGCTCGACATTATGGTCAGCGTCGGCATTTCAGAGAAGGTGCGATCGAGCAGCGCGACTCTTTACAACTCCAACGTCATTATCGGCGCCGATGGCGAGGTCCTGGTGCACCACAGAAAGTTGATGCCGACCTTTTTCGAGAAGTTGACGTGGGCGCCCGGAGATGGTCACGGGCTCCGGCTGGCAGAGACGAAGTACGGAAAGATTGGGAACCTGATCTGCGGGGAAAACACGAACCCGCTTGCGAGGTATGCGTTGATGTCTCAGGGTGAGCAGATTCACATCTCGACGTGGCCTGCAATCTGGCCTACGAGGGTACCGACACTGGAGGCTGGCGGGAGTGACGGGGGATCGAGCGTGGCCAAGGGGGCGAACTACGACAATGTTGCCGCCAACAGAACGAGAGCGGCGGCGCACTGCTTTGAGGCCAAGTGTTTCGGAGTTCTGTGCTCTGGCGTTCTTGGGAAAGATGCCGTGGAGATCATATCGTCAGGAGCCAGTCAGACTGAAATTGTCACGTCGGCTCTTGAGAACTCGCAGCGTGGTGCGACGATGTTCTTGGATCCTGCAGGGTCGTTGTTGCAGGGGTTTACTGTGGACGCGGAGACTCAGGAGCAGAAGCCGACCGAATATTTGCAGGCTACAGAGGGGATTTTGTATGCGGATATGGATGTTCAGGATTGTATCGAGGGCAAGCAGTATCACGATGTGGTTGGCGGGTATCAACGCCTCGACGTGTTTGAGTTGAAGGTTGACCGGAGACGAAGAGAGCCGGCGAACTTTGTCGGTGATGTCTTGACAGTTGATGCAGAAGCACCAACAGACAAGCCCGTGTCTCAATAGCTCAGGTTTCTAATTGAGTACTGGCTTGCCTTGAGGCTTGAAATTCTCGACAGTGTCCGAGCTGCGAGAAGCGGCCAGGGTTACTCGGTGAGCTGGAGGTGTAGAGACACAAGAACAAGATTAGAATTATTTGACGAGCTTAATTTCTATCGGAATATTTAGCGTGAGATAATGGTAGCATTTGAAAGAACGTGTACGTAGAGATCAAGAAGTGCCTGCCGCGCAACACTAGGCAGTATGTCTAATGCTACTGTTTAGGTACATTCCAAAGGCAGCCAACATTGCATCCAGAAGATCATATGCGTACTGAAGATTGTCTTTAAGGAATCATGAGTATCAAGAGATAAGGTAGATGATTTAAGGAGAGGGACAAGACTGGCGAAAGGGCCAGAGCACAGCCGGGTCAAGGGAGGAAGCCGACGCGAGCAGAGAAAGCAATGAGGTAAAGGAGTATAGCGATATGATCGTGATAGTACGATTCAAGTTATCTCTTGTGGTAACTTTACGAGCTAGCCCAAGATTATAGCGGAGTTTGTGGCGGGATATCCGCCCTCGAAGCTAGCCAGTAGCAGCAGACTTTTCACCGTTCCCAAAACACTCCCCACAGATAACACTTCCCCAGATCACCTCGTGTGGACACCCGATACCCCGGAGTGTCATCGCCAATCAGCTTATACGCATTCGCTGAGGGAGTTCTCTTATCTTGGCGACCGATAGAAGGCGTCGTACTGGCTTCAGGCCCTCTAAAGGTCGGAAGAAAGGGGTGTTTTTGCAGCGGAAGAACACTCCATATAAGGCAGGCTGGCCTTCTACATCTTCGGAAACCTTTACCTTCTCAATACTCCATGATCTTGACTCACTCTTCTTTTTAGTCATGTCCCCATCCAAATTAGCCTCCCCCCGCATGAGCCTGAGCACGGCGCTGGTCGTGTCGGTATGCGTCGTCGACTCCGTCACCATAGCCTACGACGGCTCTCTCATGGGTTCCCTCAACGTCATGGCCTCGTACCAAAAGTACTTTGAGCTCACAACGGCAACGACAGCTGTCAACACATGCGCCACCTTCCTGGGAGCCATCCTCATTGGCCCATTCACTGGGATGCTCATCGACTGGAAAGGCCGCAAGATGGGCCTCTATGCATCCGGTATCGTGAACATTATTGGCGCTATTATCGCAGGCGCAGCAGTAAACATCGCCATGTTCATTGCCGGACGTCTCATTATTGGCATTGGAGTCGGTCTGGGCCAGACTGCCGCAGGAACGTATGTGGCGGAAACGACTGCGCCGTCGATCAGATCTTTGGCATTGGGTCTCTACTTCTCATGCTGGGCTGTGGGTGCCCTGCTCGCAGCCGGGATTTCTTATGGTGTGAGTATACTCATGTCGTACATATCTATGTCGAGCACTGACTCTCCTCCTAGTCCTCCACGCTTGAGCCATCGGATTGGGCATGGAGACTCCCCTCGATCCTCCAGGCTGCACCTCCTCTATTCGTCATGATCCTTATCTATCTGGCCCCAGAGTCTCCTCGATGGCTTGCCTTTCGCGACCGAAGAGACGAAGCCCTTCAAGTGCTAGCAAAGGTCAACGGGGCCGACGCCAGTGACGAGAACGTTCAGATGCAATTCAGAGAAATCGTCGAGACCTTGGAATACGAGAAGCGAGAGGGAAATGCTTTGGGAATCCGCGGAATGGTCCGCAAGCCCAACCGCAAGCGTCTACTGTTGGCCCTATCAGTCGCCCCTTTGGCGATGTTGACGGGGTCGAATGTTATCACGTAAGTCCATACTTCGCCATAGTCATTCAATAATTGTCTGAGATATGATCTGACCGGAGACCTTAGGTACTACTTTGGCCGAATGCTGAGCCAGGCTGGCGTCACCGATCCAACCACGCAACTTCAGATCAATGTGATACTGTCTTCCTGGCAACTAGTTGTCGCAATCACCGGATCGACACTAGCAGAGAAACTGGGCAGAAGAGTCCTTGCCCTCGGAAGTTTGGGTACCTGCTCAATCTTCTTCTATTTACTCGCAGGTCTCACAGCCAAGTACGGGACCTCGGGCGACAAAGCTGGTACATACGGAACCATCGCATGCATCTTTCTCTTCCTTGGTGCATATGCCTTTGGTATCACGCCTCTCACGGCCATGTACGGACCCGAGGTTCTCTCGTATAACATGCGGGCAAACGGCATCGCGATGCAGGGAATTCTTATCAAGTCGTGTGGTGTTTTGGTCTCGATGGCGTTTCCGTACCTGATGGAGAGTATCGGGTGGAAGACTTACATCGTCAATGCGTCGTGGAACATCTTGATTTGGGTATACATCTACTTTCAGTGGGTGGAGACGAAAGGTCTGACGTTGGAGGAGATTGACGTTTTGTTTGATGGGCAGAAGGCTGTCCAGACGATTGAGGAGGGTGTGATGAAGCCAGCTGCAAGGACAATCTCGTGAGAAATTTGAATCGTTGGCAAGCCTTGTGTTCTATCCCTACCTCGAGCGAAATATTCAAAATTGTTTAGTTAATATTTAGTTTCGGGATGTTGATGGTGCATGTTCAGACTCACTGGCGTGGATACCGGCGTTCGGGGGCGATTGGCAGTCCGAACTTGGACACAAGGCGCGTTTGTCATCAGCTCAATATTGTATCAAATTTGCAAGACCTCTGCTGTTGCAATACCTTCTTGAAATTCATAGATCTCTTGTATCTTCATATCGTCTTTCAAATATCCCAAAAAGGCAATTACCCAAATGAGTCACGCCCTTCTGACTGACGGCCTTCGTCCCAAGTCATGTTCACTAGGTGATCTTTGCAATCATCCGGGCGCCACAAAGTCAAGCATTTACCGGGACTAGACCGGGAAACACTCCACATTAAGCTGCGAAAAAGGCGGAAGTGATCCCGCCGATCCCGCCCGAGAAGCGCCGCCCTTCCGCCGCACAAGAACTGCGATCCTCCCATCAAACCCCGGGAGTCATCTCTTCTCAGACAATACATCACTCCCAGGTGCCCCATATCGAATGAGAATATTATCATGGAGACTCAGAAGCGGAAGCGAACCGCCGTGGCCTGCCACTACTGCCGTCGAAGGTGAGTTTACACCGGCGGAACCTGATCCCGCTGCCACCCGCTGCAACACCATGCGCGGGCGGATGCTCGATGCCGCCCTCAACACTCATCTCCTTCCGCTGCTAATCAGTAAACTCTTTGGGTGATTCGGCGGAACTGGGAACTAATATACGCGGCATTCAGGAAACGCAAATGCGACGGAAGGCAACCCGTCTGCACCCTCTGTGAAGAGGCCAATAACTCAGAGTGCGAGTATCCCGCCACGGAAGAACACAAGTAAGAGACTCTCTACGCCAGCAACCCGCACACGGAAGAAAGGGGTTCTTTCCCGCTGTGAGGCTGACGTGCCACATGGCCCAGAAGGCCAATCTCCGTAGACCAGACAGCCGAGATCCTCTCCCGTCTGCAACGCCTCGAACAGTCCTTCACACACTTCGCGTCCCTCCCGCCAACATCCCACCCTCAGCCAGATGACCACTACACTCCGACCTCACACACATACCCACCGCCATCCCAGAACCCATCCCCAGAGTCCGCCTTCCCGTCCCCAGGCTACGGACCTCTCTCAGTCGACCCATCACTCCACATCCCCTCCGCCGCCGCGACCCCCGTGGCGCCCTCCACGGAACCATGCATCACCGCGCCCATGGCAATTCCCATGTCCCACTCCACCACCACAGGGAGCCTACTGCAATCGCGATCCGCAAAAGCGCTGCTCGGCGACTATCCCTCTGACGTCTTCCTCCGCGTGGAGAGCAAGCGGTCCCTTCCTGAGCCTCTGTCCTTGACCCCGATACCCCTGAGCCAGATAGTCTTTCCCGAGATCGACACGGAGGAAGCATCGTCGTTGGTCGATAACTTCTTCGACCTCGTGAACCCGCAGCATCCCATCCTCGACAGGGGAGATTTTGAGCATATCTACCGAGATGTCGTGGGGAACCCCTTGCAAGCTGACCTGCGCTCTGCTTTGGTGCTAGTCGTGTTGGCTCTGGGGCGTGCGGCTGTCGACACGCCTGATCTGACGCGAGATGGTTGGCTACCTGGCGTGGAGATGTTTACGCCCGCGTTGCAGGTGCTTCTAGGAACTTGGTTCAACTCGTTTGGGGATACTATCCTGCTCCCGCAGGGATTGTACCTTGCTGCGCTGTATTACAGCTACCTCTCGAGACCGCTTCAGGCTTGGAGGCTGGTTCACATGGCGTCGACGAGTATACAACACTATCCCATCCGGTGAGGCGTCATCCTAGTTGTCACCACCTGATGGGCAGCTGCTAATATGATCCTTAGACATAGGAGTATGCGTCAACCCTTGGAAGAAACGCACAACCACCAACCGGTAACTCGTCTATGCTGGGCCATCTTCGTCCTCGAATGGTACGTCCCAAGTCCAAACAATCCCCCACCTCATCTTGTGCATGCTGACTTAGTATTCTCAGCGACATCATAGCAGAACACCACCTCCCCCGAAGCGGCATCGACCAAGTCATCGAAAACCTCCACTTCCCCCGCTGCGGCAACCCGCCCGACCCCGCCATGCTCTCCTGGCTTGCAGACCTCTCCGCCCGCCGCCTGCTCAACCGCATCCACCACGTAATGTACGACACCGCCTCACCAACCACAAACTCCGCCACAGCGGATGCTTTCGCTTCCGTCTCCGCGGAGCTGAGCCACCAGCTCGGCGCGTGGTACGATCTCCTCCCGTCCGCGATCAAGCCCGACTTGCATACCGCGAGCGGGATCACGCTGAGTGTTGACGAGGCGATTATGGTGCTGAGGTACCATGCTGCAGGGGATATCATCTTCCGCCCGTTTTTGCACCAGGTGTGTGGGTTGGAGGGCGGGGCGGGGGC